>JAVTVY010013361.1:0-51964 GCA_036873755.1 Hanleya hanleyi
CCCACACCACATACAAGGTCTGTTTGCATATTCTGTTACATCAACCTCTCTGGAGCATTTCTAGGGTGGGTGTCACTTGAAATTGTGGTATAGTATTTTTTCTAAAGATCATTTTGTATGGCGGGGGTCAAATAAAGTTTTTTTCATCAATGGGGGAATGTGATAGAGGGTGGGTTGCTTTAAACGATTGTATCTTTTGAACTCGTTCATTCAAATTATTATACGATGCATGGATGTAAAGAGAAGAGATTGGTGCATACATATAAATTACTATCAGTGGAGTATTAGTCGAAATGCATATGTAGAATCCCATCATGCAACAAACATGCTGTAGAATTCACCTGGCAAATCGAAAAAGTGTATGTGGCTTTGTATTTCTCTATTTGCTGAATGTCTGTTGAATGCATACTTTTTGTGCCGTTCTCTGTCGAAAATGTATTATTTATGATATTGAGACAGTTCGCCTGTTAAATATAAATAGCGAGACCGCATTGGCAAAGAGCTTATCCTAGCAACCTATGGTTTGCACATGTACCAATTTGAAGAGTATTTTCTTTTCATTTCAGGTAGCTGAACAGTTCAGGAAGTACCGAGATGTTCATCTTGAAGTATCTTCATCTGTTTCTAATTTGTCTTCTAGGCTACAGACTCATGTCCATGAGAAATTAAATCTGGTTTGATTTCGTAGATTTGACTGACCGGTGAAAGTACAGACAAGGATGACGATACCAGTAGTGCTTGTGTATTTCCCGTTTTGCCGCCACCAAAACGGAGAAAGAGAACAAACTGTGACAAATGTGTACTCTGTCAAGAAGATTCAAAGGATGTTCTTCGAAAGGGACAGGGCACTTCCATACAGAGGCTCGATTCTGCACTGCAGTGTAGGCAAGATGAGCGTTTTAAGCGACTTTTTCCAGATTTACAGAAACTACAGACCATGGATGTATTCTGGCATTCAAATTGCTACAAGTTCTGCACTAGCAAACACAATATCGATATTATTGCGAAGAGAAGAGGACCATCTCCGTCGCCGTCTGAAGCTTCGGGATCGGATACAACGGACGCAGATCACAGTCAAGTTTTGTAGACTGGTCAAAGTGCATGTTCTGCAGGAATAAATCTCACAAAAAAGTGACAAAATGCTGAATGCTAGTACATTTGAAGTGTGCCAATCTATCAAGGATTCTTCTGAAGCTTTAGGTGATGAAGATATGTTGCATATAATCCGTGGAGTAAACGGCGACCTTGTGGCAGCTGAAGCAAAATATCACAAAGCATGCTTTTCAAACTACACCAGTAAGTCAAACATCAAACATCGCACTTTTACGGCCAGAGAAAATGAAGATCAATACATCAGCGCTTTCCGGGACTTAGTTGATGGCCTTAAAACGGATTTGGAGCATGGCAAGGCATACGACATGAGCAGTCTTCTCGAAAAATACCAACGTCTTCTAGTAACACACGGTGTTGACCATGAGAAGGCCATCAAATACAAAAAGCAGCATTTGAAGCTCAGATTGATGAGGCATATCGGCGATGAGGTGGTATTCCACCAGCCCCGAATTAGAGGGCAGTCCGAACTGATGTATACCAGCTCAATATCATTGCAAGATGTTCTGAATGCAGCCTTCCCAAAAAAAAAAAACATTTGAGCCATCCGAAGACTCTCCTCCCGTCTGATTGATTCTTGCATTCCGCCGGAAAGTTCCCAGCATTGTCACTATCATCAGCCGAAATTACCCAGCGCAGGAACCAATATACACTGACTGGTATGAACGATTTCGCTGCATGTGATGAGACTCAGATCGTCCGTGTCCAAAGGTTTGACAGGAATGCCATTGCACTCAGCAATATCCCCTCTGATCAGCATCGCAGTGCGGAACAAAAGTTTAGTGCGTTCTGTCTGATGGGAACCTGTTCGTCAGTGGAAGAATCTCCGTCTTGGGGTGACTCAAATGTTTTTTGGAAGGCTGCATTCAGAACATCTTGCAGTGATATTGAGCTGGTATACATCAGTTTTGACTGCCCTCTAATTCGGGGCTGGTGGAATACCACCTCATCGCCGATATGCCTCATCAATCTGAGCTTCAAATGCTGCTTTGTATATTTGATGCCCTTTTCGTGGTCAACACCGTGCGTTACTAGAAGACGTTGATATTTTTTCATGCGCATGTCGTATGCCTTGTCATGCTCCAAATCCGTTTTAAGGCCATCAACTAAGTCCCGGAAAGCGCTGGTGTATTGATTTTCATTTTCACTGGCCTTAAAAGTGCGATGTTTGACTTACTGGTGTAGTTTGAAAAGCATACTTTGTGATATTTTGCTTCAGCTGCCACAAGGTCGCCGTTCACTCCACGGATCTTCATCACCTAAAGCTTCAGAAGAATCCTTGACAGATTGTCACACTTCAAATGTACTAGCATTCAGCATTTTTGTCACTTTTTTGTGGGATTTATTCTTGCAGAACATGCACTTTGACCAGTCTACATGACTTGACTGTGATCTAGGCCGTCTCTATTGCTGATCTGCGTCCGTCGTATTCCATCCCGAAGCTTCAGACGGCGACGGAGATCGTCCTCCTCTTCGCAATAATATCGACATTGTGTTTGCTGATGCAGGACTTGTAGCAATTTGAATGCCAGAATACATCTATGGTCTCTGTAAATCGGAAGCAATCGCTCATAACGCTCATCTTGCCTACACTGCAGTGCAGAAATGAGTCTCGTCATGAAAGTGCCCTGTCCCTTTCGAAGAACATCCTTTGAATCTTCTTGACAGAGTACACATTTGTCATAGTTTGTTCTCTTTCTCCGTTTTGGTGGCGGCAAAACGGGAAGAACACAAGCACTACTGGTATCGTCATCCATGTCTGCACTTTCAACGGTCAGTCAAATCTACGAAATCATACCAGATTTAATTCCTCATAAACATGAGTCTGTAGCCCAGAAGACAAATTAGAAACAGCTGAAGATACTTCAAAAATTATGCATTCGACACACATTCAGCAAGCAGAGAAATACAAAGCCACAAACAAACTTTTTCGATTTGCCAGGTGAATTCTGCTACATGTTTATTGCATGATGGGATTCTACATATGCATTTCGACTAATACCCCACTGATAGTAATTTATATGTATGCACCAATCTCTTCTCTTTACATCCATGCATCGTATAATAATTTGAATGAACTAGTTCAAAAGATACGATCGATTAAAGCAACCCACCCTCTATCACATTCCCCCATTGATGGAAAAAACTTTATTAGACCCCCATTTTACAAAATGACCTGTAAAAAAAAATGCTATACCACAATTTGAAGTGACACCCACCCTAAAACTGCTCAGGAGTGGTTGCCCTAACATAATATGCAATCAGACCTTGTATGTGGTGTGGGTTGAGCAAGACCTTTGTTAAGGCCTATACAGGAAATAGCTCCTTGTCTATAATATCACATTCATGTACCAGTTATACACGTATGTATTATTTAGCAAACGGTCCTAGAAATTTGATTAAACTCAATTTGCACTGCCAAAAGCACGCTAAAACTCAATTTGCCAGAAAAAACTCAATTTGACCATGAATGGTCCTAAACAAAATGACTTCTATGAATCTCTGCACCGTGTCAGATATACAGTAAATTACCCGGGAACTTGAGGCCACTGATACGAGATTGCCATAATTGTCGTATCCCTACGCTGTTGAGAAAAAATTAGTCCGACATGTTGCACTGACGCTAATGCGTTACCAACGGAGATTCGTCAGGGGAGTTTCTGTCTCACATTACGATGGGATGTGATTTTCGGCTATCGGAGCCAGTTTTTCTTAGAGAAGTGAAATTCTCCACAGTATCTATATGTAATTTGTGCATTTTCATTCTGAAATTTGAAGGAAATCTGTTCAGGATCAAAGAAAATCTCCAATACCTCGCGTGTTTTTTGTGTTTTTTTGTTTGTTTTTCCCCCAAAGCACAATGACGTTGGGCTTGCAATTTTGTAACATCGTCACTATAGGCACTATGAAAATAACATGTGAGGTATTGGAGATTTGTTTTGATTCTGAATAGATTTCCTTCGAATTTTAGAATAAAAATGCACAAATTACATACAGATACTTTGGGGAATTTCACTTCTCTGAGATGAACTGGCTCCGATATTTAGCCGAAAATCCCATCCCATCCAATCGTGAGACAGCTCAGTAAACTCTAGCCGGTAGTTATTTCTTTCATCACATGGGCCATGTGTAACATTTAAAAAAATTATATATATTTTTTTCTTAAAAATATATAAAACAGGGGTTGAATTGTGAATAATATTTTAGAAATTTAACGGCCAGAAATGGGTTCGAATGCATTTCCAGCCATCTAGAACCCCAGAGCTTCCGGGCCCTAGGAGGCCGACCACTTTACATTGATGCCAGGGCAGTAAGATCGCAACTTTACATGTTTTTTTCCCCGCAGATATGTGGATACCTTGTCACTTTTGATACCCCTGTACATAGTTGGGGGTATAGTGCATTCCGATTGTCTGTCCGTCCGTGTGTCAGTGTATCCATCCGTTCATCTGTCCGAATTGTGACTTCGGTTTGCATTTCGCATGCCATAACTCACTGCTATTTATCCAAACTTATACACTCATGAAAACATCTTGGTCTAGACTGTTAAGGGGCTGAGGAGTTATAGCACCTGTGGTGCCTCATGTTCCCCTTTGTTGTAATGTGCCTTCCGCCTCAGTTGGCAGCGTGCCAATATCAATGGACGCGTTTATGTGGTCTCTCAGAAGGGGGCGCAGTCTTTCTGCCACCTGAGGCTGTGTGAAACATAGTGCATACAAGCCTATTTGTGTGGCATTCTTAATTAATTTCACGATGGAACCAGCAGTTGAACTTGAGACAGAAATTACTTATTTATAAGACTTGATTAATAATATAAAACGAATGTAATACCTTTAAATATCCGTATTCTCCATTTCGTTTGCCTGTCGGTCCCTGGTTCATTTCGTTTGGTAGCCAGATATCTCAATTTCTCATCATCAGCGAAGGAAAATCTACCTTTGTTCAGCTGAGTACGCTCGTGTTGTGTTTCATTCAGAACCGCAAGAAGAGATTCATCATCTGAGTCTCTTATAAACTCATCGGTCTCCGCTTCTCTAGATAATTCATATATGAAATCACGTCTTGCTTCTCCTGTTGATCTGCTTCATATTGTTTAACAGTCGCATGTCCCAATTGGTTTGAAAATATCTGCGATTATACATTTTCTGTCTTTAAAATAAACTAAAGCTCCTACTTGCAGGGTATCCATTCTATTTGTTTATTCGATTGTATAGGCAGACGAGAGTTTGTCCTGCCATTCATCACCCGCCCTGTGAAATGAATTCTCTCGAGTGAACACCTGTGCGTGTCAAAATCACCGTTGTAGATTTCATAAGTCACAAAGTTCTTAACCGTGCTTAATAGTCTAATAATTGCACGGTTATCAGTTTGTAATAGGTGTAAGTGTTATAGAATAAATAGTTTAGTCTAATCTAAAACCGCCAATATGCTGAATTGATAGTTTTACACTTGTGTTAGTTATACTATCGTTTTAGAAGGGCGATTGGCCATGAACTTTTTTTAAGTTCTATTTATTTTCTTTAATTTAACTGATTATGCTTGCATTTTGATTATTTCAACTTAAAGTGATCGTAAACCCTCAAGTAAAGTTTCCATCAAATGAAAGACTATTGCAAACAGTGTGGAAAATATTTATTGTAATTTTTTACGATTTTATTACACAGAGTAAACCGCAAATAAAGTAAGATATTCTATGGTGGTCTGTTGCGATCATATCTAGGTCCGGTGACGTCACACTGCCTTAATACATATATTTCCAACTTTGTATGCACTATCCAATGCTTGATTCAAGCTTAAGGTGTGTATACTTTGAGTTTCAACACAGACTCACTGTTCCAATGTGCATGTCTCGCCCAAATTTGGGAGATGGTAACTCATAAGTGTCAAAGTCATTTTGAATCTTGCATTTAATTTCCCCGATTTTGGTGAAACATGCACATTGGAACAGTGAGTGTGTTGAAACTCAAAGTATACACACCTTAAGCTTGAATCAAGCATTGAAAAGTGCATACGCAGTCTGAAATATATGTATTAAGACTGTGACGTCACTGGACCTAGACATGCTTG
This sequence comes from Hanleya hanleyi, assembly GCA_036873755.1. Taxonomy (NCBI): domain Eukaryota; kingdom Metazoa; phylum Mollusca; class Polyplacophora; order Lepidopleurida; family Hanleyidae; genus Hanleya; species Hanleya hanleyi. The sequence continues at coordinate 6,178 of JAVTVY010013361.1, forward strand.
CAACAGATCACCATAGAAGACCATGCTTTATTTGCAGTTTACTCTGTGTAATAAAATCGTAAAAAAATACAATAAATATTTTCCGACACTGTTCGCAATGGTCTTTCATTTGATGGAAACTACACTCTAGGGTTTACGATCACTTTAAGTTATACTTTATCTCAACCCCCGAACAGGATGTCTCCCATTAGCGCAGATTATACATCCCTGCCATCATTCTCTAACTATATAGTCCTGTACCAAAACATCATTTCGCACAACCTAGATATTACCAGCCAAATATTCCTTATCTACGTATTAAATACTAATTTTAATTTTTCATATGTGAATGAACGCGAGCATTCGATTCCGAAAAAAACCTCCGCTTGTTTGGTGATGGTGTTATTGTTGTTGTTGTAAAAGGGTGAACAGCTATTCAGTAACAGTATTTTCGTTATTTTGGGATTACACTCTCTTAGTATAGCACAGATTGGTATAGCACAGTGCTACACTAAGATAGTGTAATCCCAAAATAACTAAAATACTGTTATACGATGACTTTCTAAATGACAAATTCACGTATTGTTTTTTTTTTTTTACTTTTTTTTTGTCTTCCGAATACTCCGAATGCGCTGAAGTTGATTAGTTCTGCTTAAGTGTGTTGCGATACAGAACAATCCTGATTAGCTCGCATTTTATTGTAATCTCTATCATAGGCTACATGGCTTGTTGAAGACCCGATGTACGGAGAATGACTTTCTTCTCTCTCCATAAGTGACTGAAGGCAGGGTCGATCGACATGGCAGCAGGGGAGATAACCCTTTTTGACGGTTGACATTCTCTTCATAACTTAAGGTTAAGTTTTGATGCGTAAAACCTAAGTTTACTATGTCTGAATACGCCAGCTGAATTTAAAAGTACTACTACTGAGAGGGCTGGGTGAAATTGATATGATGTTGTTATGGACAATCGCCACTTAGCCCGACGGGGCTACGACCGCTACGACCTATTTCGTTGGGAAGATAAAGCCCATATTCGTCCTTGGAAGACGAATGAAAAGAAGGCATTCAAAGCCGGACTGACGTTGGATCTGCCTATGTTATTGAGTTTGAAGAAGTACGAAATGGACGCCGACACAAACTTGGACACATGCCTTCGTCACCCGAGTGTACAGTCATAAAAATGCTGGGTTTGTGACAAAACCTTCTCACAACACGATAATCTGCTCAGACACATTTGCAACGTACACAAACGAGAAACACATCCAACGAAATGATACGCGAAAAGAATCAGCGTTGCTATGTATGTGGAACAGCAGGAACAATGAACTTGGAAAATAACAATTTCTGACATTCTATCGAGAGCTCCGATCTATCGTCTGTCCCATCCCATAGCTCCGAGCTCTTAACTGTCCCATCCCAGTACTTTCTCTCAACTGTCCCATCCCAGTACTCCCTCTTAACTGTCCCATCCCAGTTCTCCCTCTCAACTGTCCCATCCCAGTACTCTCTCTCAACTGTCCCATCCCAGTACTCCCTCTCAACTGTCCCATCCCAGTACTCCCTCTCAACTGTCCCATCCCAGTACTCCCTCTCAACTGTCCCATCCCAGTACTCCCTCTCGACTGTCCCATCCCAGTACTCCCTCTCGACTGTCCCATCCCAGTACTCCCTCTCAACTGTCCCATCCCAGTATTCCCTCTCAACTGTCCCATCCCAGTATTCCCTCTCAACTGTCTCATCCCAGTACTCCCTCTCAACTGTCCCATCCCAGTACTCCCTCTCAACTGTCCCATCCCAGTACTCCCTCTCAACTGTCCCATCCCAGTACTCCCTCTCAACTGTCCCATCCCAGAGCTCCCTCTCAACTGTCCCATCCCTGTACTCCCTCTCAACGGTCCCATCCCAGTACTCCCTCTCAACTGTCCCATCCCAGTACTCCCTCTCAACTGTCCCATCCCAGTACTCCCTCTCAACTGTCCCATCCCAGTACTAACTCTCAACTGTCCCATCCCAGTACTCCCTCTCAACTGTCCCATCCCAGTACTCCCTCTCAACTGTCCCATCCCAGTACTCCCTCTCAACTGTCCCATCCCAGTACTCCCTCTCAACTGTCCCATCCCAGAGCTCTCGTCTATCCCTCCTCCCAGCTCCGAGCTCTCAACTATCCCTTTCAACTGTCCCATCTCCGAATTTCGAGCTCGTGCGTATAAATACGACAAACAGCAGTGAGTCTTCAATAGACGACCGGTGTCGGAGGAGACGAGAGTCATGGCGTAAGCATGTCACGCGTGTTCGGTGTCATTTTCCACCGTTTAATTTACGTAGGATATTGAAAAACTCAAAATGTCTTACGGAAGAACTTGATGCTAAAGGTCACATACCGTAAAGACATGTATCCACATGGGATTTCTCGACTCTCTATACCACAATCCCTCATCAGGACCTTATTGACCGTCCAAGTTCATTAAGAGTATCTGTGTTCAAGAAAACTGATCGTAGATATATTAATGTCGGAAGCCATAAAGCATTCTTTAGCTCTACTACATACAAGAGATATCATTCATGTGATGTTTCTTTTTTTATAGAACTGCTTGAATTTCTCCTTAAAAATATCTATGTGAAATTTGGCAACACAATATATCAACAGCATATAGGTATTCCAATGGGTACTAATTGTGCACCCCTGCTGGCTGACCTATATCTGTTCTCTTACAAGAAAACTTATTGATGCAGATGCATCAATGCCGGCGGAAACGTTTGTAGCTTATAATCTGCGTATTGGGCATCAGTACACAATTAATTCTGTTACTTGTTATGTATTAGCGTTAAAAATCGGCAAAAATCCAGAAAATTCACAATGCATAAATCCACCTGGCATGTCAATATTTACCTTGTGGGACATTACCAGTGGAAGTCTTGACGGATGTTGACCATGGAAATTTCAAATTACCGCCACTGACAGCTGATTGGTGCTACAGAATGTCATTCGATTTGTAAACAGGGAGCCTTCTCACCCTTCACTGATCATGTCTTCATCCACCATGCTTTTTTCAAAGTGGCCCAAATCAACACCAGGAAGTACAGTTTGAAGACTCATCTGCAAGTTGAAATATCAAATGTATCAGAAATGCTGAAAAATCGCAGCTCATAAAATCCATAAAGATCTGCTCTCAAATTTCTAAACAATGTAGATCGTGGGCACCGACCCGGAAGTGATTAATTGTGTACTGATGCCTGTCAGGAATGGAACCATTGTTAAAATAAGGAATGCTCTCATCTGAACAAACCATACCCATCCCCAAACATTCTTGAGAAGGCACAGATAAAACTATGCACAGATAGAGATTTTACAGCCTATATACCAAGGGTACCCCCTTTATAATTTCCCCTCAGTTTGCCCCATATGACTTAAGACTGAGGTACAAGTAAAAAGTACAATATCTCACTAACCTGTACATATTTTTCCATCTGGTAAAAAGCACCAAGTCGACAATCCTTCTGCCTATAAAAAGAAGTATAAAGCATTAACTAGATATGTTAAACACTATTTTTAATTATTTTTTTATTATTTTAATTCATTTTTTTATGAAATTATTCAAATTAAAGTTTAAAAATAAAGAAAACTTAAATTCAAAATGTGTCAAAACATAATTTGTTTTCAACCTGCTCATTTAGGCTACATTTGGTAAAAATTTCCTTCATGGCAGTGGTTAACTTCTCCATGTAATCAGTGGGTCATCCCAGTAATCTATCAAATGGGATTTAAATTTGATGTTGATACAAAGATCAAAGACATGTTTAATCCTGTAATAAGTGACAGCAAGATACACAAATGTGTACACAACACATACCAAAATATAACACAGAGGTGTTTATGGTATACACAACTCCCATATAGAGAATATATGTCAGTTCAATTGGATGGATCTACATCTCATCAAGATCTTGCTGGCAGTAATTAGAAAGATGCACATATTACTTGTAAACAGTTATTATTACTGAGAAAACTCCTAAATAACATTGAGGAATATATTCTGTGTCAGATTTCAAGTCCATGAATGCAATGTCTGCAAACAGGCAACACTTGTCAAAACACAACATAGAAGAAAAAAAGGAATAAAATTCAATGACAACATATCTGATGGTCATTTGCTGATCTCTGCTACATTAACAACCATGAAAGATGAGGACAGCTGGAAGTTGCCTAACTTAAACTGTTAACTGTTTGGTGAAAGATTAAAGTGGCAACTTACAGTGAGAAAGGCCTATCTTCCAACAGAGTTGGAGGCATACCTCTGAGTCACACTGTGCGAAATTCCCAGAGTTGATGTGTGTGTGTGGGGGGGGGGGGGGGGAGGGTTGTATGGGGCTTGCTAATATTTGGTGCCTGTAATCCATGTTTCTTGCTACCTACAAGATCTCTGATATGAATATGAAAGAGAATTACATACTTATAGTCCTGGAGATAGTGGAAATGGAATGAAGAGAAAGTATTTGCTATGATGCAAATGTGACTGACAATAAACACACAACAATGAGAAACCCTCAACAGTCAGATTAACTGTTGACTCAGTTAATCAGATTTTATTTGTCTCATTAAAGTTACAAATGCAAAAGGCATTTTGGAAATTCTTTGTGTGTGGAACAAACATCTGAGTTTTTACAGGTGATATAATTAGTATTAATTTCATGTGGTTTTAGACTGATATAAAGTGAATTAATGCATAAATGATTTGAAGCATTGAAGATTTGAACTGAGGTCGAGATTTTGAAAAAAAGCATGTAATTGTATCTATGTGAATTTCCTTTCTTCCATTTACATTTTATTGTATCTTGAAAGTTAATTTGCTCATAATTACCAGCTGTGTTAAATGAACCTCGTCATATTTGGCATTGACTATTTGGCCCTAGTACTGACAAATCAGTCATTTTTGCCTATATTTGCTCCAAAAGGTCTCAATTTTGTCGCAGAAATGGCATAACAATACAAGAGATGTTACCCAGCATTATCAGTATGATATTTATTTCAACCACATTTAGCAAGAAAAAAAATAATTTTAATAATTAAAAAAATTATTAAAATTAATTAAAATTTTTATTTTATTTTATTAATAATTTAATAACATAAATTTGAAACAACCCTAATATTTGAACTTAGTTCAGGAGTCATCATGGAAAAAATTGGGCTGATCCAGTAAAAACTGTAGCCACAGTGACGATTTAAAGTTCTCTGGTCAAATGTGAAAATGTCGTGTGACAGGCATCAGTACACAATTAATTTTGTTACTTGTTATGTATTAGCGTTAAAAATCGGCAAAAATCCAGAAAATTCACAATGCATAAATCCACCTGGCATGTCAATATTTACCTTGTGGGACATTACCAGTGGAAGTCTTGACGGATGTTGACCATGGAAATTTCAAATTACCGCCACTGACAGCTGATTGGTGCAACAGAATGTCATTCGATTTGTAAACAGGGAGCCTTCTCACCATTCACTGATCATATCTTCATCCACCATGCTTTTTTCAAAGTGGCCCAAATCAACACCAGGAAGTACAGTTTGAAGACTCATCTGCAAGTTGAAATATCAAATGTATCAGAAATGCTGAAAAATCGCAGCTCATAAAATCCATAAAGATCTGCTCTCAAATTTCTAAACAATGTAGATCGTGGGCACCGACCCGGAAGTGATTAATTGTGTACTGATGCCATTGCAAGCCGATTACGTGTGCAACTGGTGAATACAGGTCCCGATGCACCATTACATGTATGGTTAAAAAAAACGTCGATTTGTTTGTTTTTAATAAAGGTTTGACTAATGTAGTTCGCGCTTTGAAATTAATGTTCTCTGGTTGACGTATTAAGTCACGTTATATAGCCTGATGTAAGAGTTCGCGCTGTGGCATTATATGGGACCCATCATCAAGCCACTATTTCTTTATTGATGTGTGTCATTGTAAATTAAGCCTAGATCGACTTTCTGTACACATCAACCCGGTCCGCGTGTTTTACTGTTTCGAGTTTTAGTAACTCGCAGTTCAATCTCAAACATTTTGCTGCAGACGTACAGGTGAATAACTCGATCATGTATGGTCGTCGATTTGGCCACTCAGCCATAATAAAATAGTAATAAATTACATTTATTCGATGAATTCATTATAACAAAATTAATATTAATGTGTTAACCGCGAACGGGTGATACAATCCTGTCGTTTTACGATATGAAACTAGTTGGATCACTCCACAGCACGTCTGTGAAGTATGGCTCGAGAAAACACCTGTTACTCGTCCAATATCAAGATGGCCGCTCCCATGTTTACTGAATTCAGATATCCGGCGGCGCTGCGCCGCCGGAAATGAATATGACTATATGCAGGCGCTTTCAAAAACCGATCCATTCAAAGCCCGTTCCTTCTCAGTCACCAAACGCTATATAGGCGATCTTCGCGCTTTGGATAATCGCTATATAAATGACGCAGTGAAGGATATATATCCACCTTCACTGGATTTGAAGGAAACTACAGATAGCCCTACAGGCACATCGGATTTAGACCTATATCTCTATAAAAATGAAGCGGGCCTTCTCTCTCGTCGAGTGTATGACAAAAGAGATGATTACAATTTCAACATCGTTAACTATCCCTTTCTGGACAGTAATATTCCAGTGGGACCTGGATATGGCGTATACATATCACGCCTAGTAGCATTTGCTAGATCCTGTGTTAAATGTGACGATTTTAATCAACGTCACAAAACATTGTTGCAGAAACTTATAAAACAGGGCTACACCACCAAGCGCCTCCACTCAAAGTTTCTCAAATTTGGCGATACATATCGCATGCTGATAGAAAAATACGAGCGTAGCGTGCAATATCTATGGCGTTACGTTTCGTAACTTGTGACTAATTCCGCTTAACCCGGGGCTAGGGGCCGTATGAACCCATGTACTTCAAGATCCTCATGGTACTCATCTGAACAGTCACAATCAAAGCGTGACTGAGATACATCATTCTTCAGATGACGACTTTACAACGAATATTATGGATTAAGAATACTGATCAGCGATACGGATTTGATATTTTTGGAACATCATGATGTCTTGCCGGCATCATTGAAAACTGTTGACCGATTCTCTCTTGCAGGAAACAAGCCTATGTTTATGTATATTATGATTGTCTTTTTGAATTTGGTGCTAGTACTGTTATATGGAATATGGAATAGGTCTTTGGATTATGGACGCGGATATTCTTCAATGGACGACGGCTGAATTATGAATGACGGACCAGACGCTTGTAATATATTCAATGGTACATTTGATTCTGCTGTAGTCATCATTTTCCAACAGATGACTAGATAAAGCTATTACATCATTACAATATTTCACTCTGAAATATTTGTATCTATTATCGATCAAGCCGGTGCTAAGCACCATGTGGTCATGTCATTCAACATATGGATATATGATGGAAATTTAATTGCTCCCTGGCCAAATCTGCTCTCTGATAAACAACTTGAAGCTGTGTTTCAAACACCCTATAGTCTGGTGTACAAAATCTCATCTCATGCTCACCTCATGTTCATTTTTTGGCCACCGTACTTGAATGAAAATCATAGACTGGGTTGTTAAAGATTGAATAAGCACCTCTCTGTATTACTGAAGTAAAACATCGCCAGTTGGAAATCATACGAACGCAGCGTTGATTGTGTAAACTCTCGAGGGCTAATTCGCGTTGCTTTTGTCTAATCTGCTGTTCAGGTATACAATAAGTATAAGATTAAACGTTTTTCCAGAGAGTACGATCAGAAGCTATCGGAGGTATAGTGTCTAAACTACTTTGTTCAATATGAGATCCTCTAACTTATCACTATCCCTCGTCAAATATTCACTTGTGAGATGACGACACGAATTATCCAGGTAGGGACCTATATTGGGGAAAAACATGCTGACGGTTGCATTTGTATTCGTCATGTCAATACCAATGTCAAAACAAGTTCGGATCGAAACTTACGAGAGTAGGCCGAAACTGACACCTCTCCTCAAGAAATGTAATCTCCTATTCCCAAGTTCAGTTAAGTTACCGATCAGCGATACGGATTTGATGTTTTTGGAAATCTTGATGTCTTGCTGGCATCATTGAAAACTGTTGGCCGCTTCTCTTTCACAGCGAACTAGCCTAGGTTTATGTATACTATGATTTATGTTCTTAATCTGGTGCTAATGCTATTATAAGATGAATTAGGTCTTTGGATTATGGGCGCAAAAATTATTCAATGTACGACGACTGGATATTGAATGACGGACTAGATGACGATGAAATTAAATGATTCTATTTGTCGAAATATTGAATTACAAGCGTCCGTCATTCATAAACCAGCCGTCGTCCATTAAAGAATTTCCGAGTCCATAATCCAAAGACCTATTCCATATTCCATATAACAGTATTAGCACCAAATTCAAAAAGACAATCATAGTATACATAAACATAGGCTTGTTTCCTGCAAGAGAGAAGCGGTCAACAGTTTTCAATGATGCCGGCAAGACATCATGATGTTCCAAAAATATCAAATCCGTGTCGCTGATCAGTATTCTTAATCCATAATATTCGTTGTAAAGTCGCCATCTAAAGAATGATGTATCTCAATCACGCTTTGATTGTGCCTGTTCATATGAGTACCATGAGGATCTTGAAGTACATGCGTTCATACAGCCCCTAGCCCCGGGTTAAGCGGAATAAGATCCACGTTACGAAACGTAACGCCATAGATCTTGCACGCTACGCTCGTATTTTTCTATCAGCATGCGATATGTATCACCAAATTTGAGAAACTTTGAGTGTAAGCGCTTGGTGGTGTAGCCCTGTTAAATAAGTTTCATCAACTATTATAATCGTCACATTTAACACGCGATCTAGCAAATGATACTAGCAGTGATATGTATACGCCATATGCAGGCCCCACTGGAATATTTCTGTCCAGAAAGGGATAGTTTACGATGTCGAAATTGTAATCATCTCTTTTGTCATACAGTCGACGAGAGGGAAGGCCCGCTTCATTTTTATAGAGATATAGGTCTAAATATGATGTGCCTGTAGGGTTATCTGTAGTTTCCTTCAAATCCAGTGAAGGTGGATATATATCCTTCACTGCGTCATTTAGCGATTATCCACAGCGAGAAGATCGTCTTTATAGCGTTTGGTGAATGAGAAGGAACGGGCTTTGAACGGATCGGTTTTTGAAAGCGCCTGCATATAGTCATATTCATAAGAGAACAGATATAGGTCAGCCAATAGGTGTGCACAATTAGTACCCATTGGAATACCTATATGCTGTTGATATATTGTGTTGCCAAATTTCACATAGATACCACATGACATTTCGCTAGTATCGCTGGGGTAACAATTCTCTTATGTTATGTTAAACAACGGAGCTTAGATCTTGATGGTTGAACTAAACAGTGGAACTTAAAGGTAATTGTTAGTAAATTGTACACGGCCGGTAAATTAAAGATGGCCATCACCATTTATTGGCAAAGAGTCCGGGTCATCACGAATAAATGATGAAGAGCAAGCAATGTGTGCAGATAATTTCATTGATTGGTGAGAACCAGGCACCCTCACAAATAAATGATAGCGGCCATCACCGTTTAATGGTGATGATGGAAGATAGTGATGGTTCAACTTATCACTATTTATAATGTGGTGTCATCACTATTTATAATGTGGTGTTGATGACGTCATCTTTTTCATGATAGCTATCACCATTGTTTTGACTATATAGTTTAAACTGATTAGAATATATTGTGAATATTCGCAATCCCTTTTAGAACATGAACAGTGTGACTAAACGTCACAGGACCTACGAAGTAAGGGTAGGCATTAGGACTCCGACGCGAACTGAACTCTTGGAAATCCACACCCCCAGTTGAAATCCTGCCTATGTTAAGATGGGCACTGCCCAAGTCAGAATCACCAGTGATTGTCATCCAAAATCACCAGAAATTTTCATCAAAAGTAGGTCAGCTCAGAACTTGTTGGTAACCGTCCCCTAATGCACCTTCATGCCAAAAATCAAGGTTCTAATGTCAACGGTTCTCCTTATTTTGCCGATGGACTCACTGACTCACTCACTCAGTACCGGACAATTTGCAATCTGTAGTACTTCGTAGCAATATCATATCTATGAATGTATGTTATACATTTTTGTAAGTTGATTTCATGGACCACTTTCCTGTCTTAAAGACCTGAGTGAAACTTCACTCCGTTACTGGACATTGAACCCACTCAAGGATCTGTAGCAACTACTAATGACACACTTGCGACAATTGTGTCATTATTAGCTATTACAGGACAATTGTGTCATTATTAGCTATTACAGGACAATTGTGTCATTATTAGCTATTACAGGACAATTGTGTCATTATTAGCTATTACAGGACACTTGTGTCATTATTAGCTATTACAGGACTCTAGTCTTCAGTGAAATATTCACTAACTTGAATGATTTGTTTAGTGAAATCATTTCTCACTCCGACTGGTGTGATATGTTCACTCAGTTTGACTACACAGATTGTGTGATTTTTATTCTCAAGTAGAATCAATTCAAGTTGAGTGAATTCCAATCGAGTTCCTTTATTACCCGAGTAAAGCTTTTACTCAAGTATTTCTTAGTTTACGGTTTTAATTACCTCTTATGTCATTTACATTTTCCAGATTGAAAAGAATCAAGTCCAAAGTGGGAACTTAACCGGTGACATTTGCGAGCCAGGGTAAAACATTTATTAATGCTAAACGTTATTTGGTTCTACCAATCATAATACCAGCAAATGTGGCGATGGGCGGGATCATTTACAACCACCGGTATAGCCTTCATTCTGCACGTTATTATACAAAACTGGTTGAACAGTAAACTACTTCACTTGTGGGTGAGCTTTGGTCCGTACGAGGTAAGTTTTATTGGCCGATCAGTACTTCGACTCACATGTTGTGACTTTCCTTATGCATAAAAATAGTTTCCAGTTTTATTCAAGTTAACTTAAGGTGATGTAAAATCTCATCAACTGCAGATTCAATCGTATCCAAACGATCGAACGTCTAGATTCCATGGTCAGAATTTTGTATCTGAAATGTCTAGAAAGTAAGTCGAGATCTCAAGATTTTATGCTAGGTCGGAAGTTCAAAATACTATATGGACATTTTGAGATACTCTGTCAAAATTTCGATTTATTCGAAATGTCGAGATAAGAAGTCTAAATTAATAATTCGAAATTTCGGAAGCATCTATGACACATGGTCAGAAATACTTTATTTTATGTCGTGATAGCAAGTCGAAATTTCGAATTAGTAAGATATCTGGAAAAGTCGAAATTTGTACTCACTATCTCGACATTTAAAAAAATATGTTTGACCGTAACGCTTGAGTATATTTCGAATGTTTTAGTCTTACATACAGACGACCAGCATTTGCATAGAAGAGATTTATACACTGTATGACAGTTGTCGTAGGAATATGAACAATCACTCTGCAGTGATCGTTGGCTTTCGAAGAAACCATCACCCGGAAATGATCGGGTGAGTGAGTGAGTGAGTGAATAGGAGTGAACGTCGCTTTCAACATTGTTTCAGTCATATCGCGACGACCCAGGTGAGCACCACCCAGCCAAGTTGCGTTCCAGCTCTGCTGTTTCACGGAAATGACCGTTGCCTTTCGAAGAAACAATCACGCGGCAATATGATCGTTGCTTTTCGAATAAACAATCGTCAGGAAATAGTAGTTTCCTTTCGAAGAGACAATCGCCCGGCAATGGTGATCATTGTCGTTCGAAGAAACAAACACTCGGCACAGCAGAATTTCAACCGTTTACTAGTCGATCACCAGAGACACAATAAATTATGGGAAAATAAAGTATTCCATCCCTATACAGTTTGAAACACGTGGAATTGCTGTCGTTTCTTCCATGAACATAAAAAAACCTGTTTTCTGTTACGTATAATATATATATAATATCAGAAGTAAATGAACTAGAAGTCTGTACCCTTAGCGTAGGTGAGCTAGAATGCATTGGCCGCCGCTTCTCTACTACTACTGCGATGTAGACTGCACAGAAAGATTGGTATTTGTCGTGCCAAAAAATCGAGTGATGCTTCACGGAAGTTGAGTGGAGTCTCGAATGAAAATACTCAGCCTATGAAATGTACATAATTAATATCACCCATGATCCCTCATGATCCCTCACCCATAATCCCTCATGATCTCTCACCCACAATGATCCCTCATAATTCCTCACTCATGATCCCTCGGCAGGATGAAATGTACATAATTACTATCACCCATGATTCCTCGGCAGGATGAAATGTACATAATTAGTATCACCTATGATCCCTCGGCAGAATGAAATGTACATAATTAGCATCACCTATGATCCCTCGGCAGGATGAAATGTACATAATTAGTATCACCCATGATCCCTCGGCAGGATGAAATGTACATAATTAGCATCACCTATGATCCCTCGGCAGGATTAAATGTACATAATTAGTATCACCCATGATCCCTCGCCTGCCCATTCCGCATCTCATATTTCGTGTGTAGAGAGTGTGCAAGCGTCTAATGGTGTAGGCGGTTTGATGAGTTCCAGTGCCGTTTAGCTAGTGTAGTCTAATGTTACAGACTTCTAGTTTATTTGCTTCTGATAATATACGTGTTGATGTAAAAGGAAGGACGTCCAACACAAAAAATGTCCGGCTCTTATCTGATAATCTGTAGTACCACCCAGAATAAAATACTCTTATGGTGCACCTGCACCCATCTATAGTGCACCTGTAGTGCGATACATGTGCACCAGTAGTACAGCCGAAGTGCAAAACTTATCTCTGATATGCAGAATTAGGCATGTGGTGCGTCGCCACGGTGCACTACGCACTATGATTCATTTTGGTCATTGTTTTATCGGTCAAGAGAAATATACAATTCTGACACATATATAAATTCAACATGTTAGTAGTCAGTTGGAGATAAAAGTTGTAAATATGTGCAGAACGCACATATACATGTACCGCTTGATAAATTAAATATTGTAGACCTAGATGAGTGTTTGTGCTGAGACCTGTTATGCCAGTAACAGAGAATTCATGGGTTACAGGTACCAGCTACGGCAAGTCTTCCTGGTCACTACAATGTGGCTACTGTATGCCTGTTTCAACATAATAATAATATAATGTAGATACATACAATACTGTAACGAACATATTTATGCCCCCCCCCCCTCCTCTAATTAGAGGAGGGGGGGGGGGCATACAGCGATCGCTTTGTCTGTCCGTCTGTCCGTCCGAATTTCTTGTCCGCGCGATATCTCGGTTAATATTTGATGGGCAGGATTGAAACTTGCATGGAATGTGGTCAGTGCCTCGTAGTTGTGCAGCGTAGTTGTTTCCGAGTTCCGATATAATTTTCAAGAGTTATGGCCTTTTTTCTGAAATCTCTGTGAATGGGATTTGTCCGGGCTGGATCTTGGTTAATATTGTATGGACAAGTATGAAATTTGCATGATATGTGTTCAGTGCCCCACATGCAGTTGTGCAGCGTAAAGTTTCTCCCCATTTCGCTTATATTTTCAAGAGTTATGGCCCTTTGTTCCTGGAATCTCCGTGAATTGAGATTTGTCCGGGCTGGATCTTGGTTAAGGTCCGGGCTGGATCTTGGTTAATATTGTATGGACAAGTATGAAATTTGCATGATATGTGGTCAGTGCCCCACATGCTGTTGTGCAGCGTAAAGTTTCTCCCCATTTCGCTTATATTTTCAAGAGTTATGGCCCTTTGTTCCTGAAATATCCGTGAATTGGGACTTGTCCGGGATGGATCTTGGTTAATATTGTATGGACAATTATGAAATTTGCAGGGTATGTGTTCAGTGCCCTGTAGTTGTGCAGCCTGAAGTGTCTCCGCGTTTCGCTTATATTTTCAAGAGTTATGGCCCTTTGTTCATGAAGTCTTTGTGAATTGGAACTTGTCCGGGCTGGATCTCGGTTAATATTGTATGGACAAGTATGGAATTTGCATGTTATGTGGCCAATGCCCCATATTTGTGCAGCGTGAAGTTTCCCTGCTTTCGGTTATATTTTCACGAGTTATGGCCCTTTGTTCATCAAACCTAAGTGAATGGGATATATTTGTCCAGGCTGTATCGCAGTGCATAACCGATTTGGACTGGGGAGAATGGCTATAAAATTGTTATTCTAAATTCCAAAGCAGACCACATAGGTCCTGAAGTATGAAATTGGCCCAAAAAGAGTGAATTGGGTGCAAAATTCAAAGTTCACGGTCGCTTCATAATTTCACCATAATATACTCCCAAGGAATGTAGGTCTCATAACCAGGTCACATTTTTGGATTTGGCGAAAGCCCCGGGCGACCATCTTGCATCAAAACATTGTATTATTACTTGTTGGTCGATACTTGGAATATATATTATGCGAGGCATGCCGAAAAAAAGTGACTGAAACAGAATTTTTATAATTATCTAAATTAGGCCTCCACAGACCAATACAGAACAGAACAATGGCGGGGCAGTGTCAGATTAAAGCGGACGGGGGGGGGGGGGGCATACAATTGAGCAATCTCTCATTGCTTCCTTGCTGTAATTATTTAGGAAAAGTCCCTCAACAAGTGTTCGGAAGCTTGTTCGCTGTAACGATTATTCTTGTGCCAAGACGCTATTTTCTAAATACAAGTTGGCGCTGCTATTTGCAGGGACACATTAGAAGTTTTCGAATAGATTGATGTCTATGTGTTAATATCATACCAAACTTGATCGTCTGGAACATAGATTGGTGTGATGTGTAAGAGATGGGGAAAATTGAGGTCTGGCGAGTAAAACGCAACCATATGACTCCATAAGAAAACCCCCCTCGCTACCTCACATTCAGAATAGAATACGGACGTATTATAAGTTGGCACCCAGTTCCCACTTCACAGTTCACTATTCAAGTTGCAAATCGGGGGAGCAGTCAATAATTCGCGCATAATATATTATGGGTTAATAGTGCCATTACGGCACTTATTAGACAATTCATCTTTGGTACATAGACTATACACGTAGAGGGTTACAATATGGTGCCACTAGTTTTCCGATCCGACACCAGGAGGCGCTGTTTTGAATAAGGAAATGAATAAGGAAATGTCCTATACCTATACAGCCATTAAATCGAAGAGTTGAGCCTCCATATTTGGTACATATACTATACTGATAGAGTGCTACAAAATGGAGCCACTAGTTTCCCGATTTGACACCAGGGGGCGCTGTTCTGAATAAGAAAATGAATAAGGAAATGTCCTATACGGCCATTAAATCGAAGCGTTGAGCCCCCATATTTGGTAAATATACTATACTGATAGAGTGCTACAAAACGGAGCCACTAGTTTCCCGATTTGACACCAGGGGGCGCTGCTCTGAATAAGGAAATGATTAAGGAAATGGCCTATACGACCATTAAATCGAAGAGCTGAGACCCCATATTTGGTAAATATACTATACTGATAGAGTGCTACAAAACGGTGCCACTAGTTTCCCGATTCGACACCAGGGGCGCTGATCTGAATAAGGAAACGAATAAGGAAATGGACTATACGGCCATTAAATCGACGAGTTGAACCCCCATATTTGGTACATGGACTATATTCGTGAAGTTCTAAAATATGATGCCACTAGGTTTCTGATCCGACACCAGGGGGTGCCGTTCTGAATAAGGAAATGTCCTATGCGGCCATTAAATCGAAGAGTTGAGCCCCCATATTTGGTACATATATTATACTGATAGAGTGCTACAAAATGGAGCCACTAGTTTCCCGATTTGACACCAGGGGGCGCTGCTCTGAATAAGGAAATGATTACTGAAATGGCCTATACGGCCATTAAATCGAAGAGATGAGGCCCCATATTTGGCACATAGACTCTACTCATAGAGCGCTTCAAAATAGTGTCAGTTGTTTCCCGATTCGACACCAGGGAGCGCTGCTCTGAATAAGGAAATGACCTATACGACCATTAAATCGAAGAGTTGAGCCCCCATATTTGGTACATGAACTATACTCATAACGTGCTACAACATGGTGCCACTAGTTTTCGATCCGACACCAGGGGGCGCTGTTCTGAATAAGGAAATGAATAAGGAAATGGCCTATACGACCATTAAACCGAAGAGTTGAGCCCGAATGTTTGGTACATATACTATACTCATAGAGTGCTACATGTACAAAAGGGTGCCACTAGTTTCTCGATTCGACACCAGTGGCCGCTGTTCGGAATAAGGAAATGAATAAGGAAATGGCATGTACGGCCATTAAATCGAAGAGTTGAGCCCCCATATTTGGTACATGGACTATACTCATAGAGTGCTACAATATTGTACCACTATTTTTCCGTTTAGAGACCAGGGGGCGCTGTTCTGAATAAGTAAATGAATAAGGAAATGGCCTATACGGCCATTACATCAAAGAGCTGAGCCCCTATATTAGGTACATGGACTATACTCACAAAGTGCTACAATATGGTGCCACTAGTTTTCGATCCAACACCAGGGGGCGCTGTTCTGAATAAGGAAATTAATAATGAAACTAGGACTCTTGGACTTCGAAAGGCTGCCGTTATCTGTGTGATTTTATGGTTTTGATGTTTGACTGTGATCTTTAGAAATACATAGTTTTTCCTATTTCCCAAAATTTGATCATGTATATAGGTTGTGTTATGTGTAATGCTTTAGTTACCTTTGACAGTCATAACAGGATGAAATGTACGAAGTACAATACTTTGATAATTTATCCCATTAATTAATTTGATGCTTCAGAGAAAATTTTAATGAAAATCAGAGCGTCTGAAGTCCACCGACATTGAAACTACTGATTTGGCTTGGAACCTTAACATTCAGTACCCAGCATGGAAAGCAATCTCGAGTGATATCCTCGTTATCCACATACCAAATCTGCAAAGAATCCGTTCAGGTTTTTGAAAGTTACCGTCCAGAAGTAAAAAGCATGCTCCATTAGAGTGAGAACTAAAATAGCTGATTCGCACACCTTCGTTTTTGTCTCGCATAGAATCCCCCAGTCTTGCGCCTCTGCACTCAAGTGAGACTGACATGTCTGAAATGCCCAGGTCAAAATATTTAAATACAGATAATGTCATTGGCTCGTTTAAATGCGGCGGGCATGTGACTTGATGCTTCAGGAACAACTTTCGAACAGGATTATGTCCCTCCAGAAATATATCCTTTGCAGCCGAGTGGTGGCACCATGTGGAATACATGCCGAATCATAGCGTTGAGCTAAGGGCAGTCTTAAGCGAAACGTGAAATGCCCTCAGCATGCCAAGATGGATGTTGACTCGGTGGGTTCATTTCTCTCACCAGACTGTTCCACTATTAGGGAGTTCAGTGTAACATGTCAATAAAAGGTTCAATTATGAGATTAAATTTGTTGGAACGATATTTTCTTAAATATCATAACAGCAGGGGGGGGGTTAGCCACTTTTTTTATCTATGTTAGTATTAAACCCAGAATAAAAACTTGAATTTGAAGAATTGAATTTTTGAGAAATTTTGAAATTGAGTTTTGCCCCAAACAATTGTTTTTTATCGATGGGAAAATGCGCGCGAAACACGCGCAAAAAAATGTGTTATAGTGGATAAATATTGAATTCTTCAAGAGATAAGTCGAGTTCCCAAATGAAAATGTCGTGACAAATAATCAATCAAAATAATTGTTGTTGTTGTTGTTGTTGTTGTTGCCTTCACTAGATCAACTCGCGAGTGCTACGTTAGCGTGTCTGAAGCAAGTCAAAATCGGCACGGGCAACGCAACGTTCATGTTCATGTGTTAGCTGCCCGTGTTGGCAAGCACGATTTTCTCCCGACTCAGTGACAAAGTTTAATTCAGCTTTTATTCTCCGCAATAAAACGATCACTCCGCTTGTTCTGGTTATCGAATTGCTGTTGCCAGGCATGAACACTTGATAGAAATACAGGCCAGATCGTGCCATCAATCTAGAGCAGTTCTTTTTATTTATCCATTAGTTTTGCCTTTCAAGCTTCGCTAACCACAGCGCCCTCAACGAGCAGATTAATTACATAAAGGGAGATCACTTCCAAGAAGCTGTCGTAAAAGTCTCGCGACAGCCCATTTTCCAGTATGCGCAAAGACGTTTCCGCGCAGCTTTTTTGGGGGGGATTTTGGATTTTGAACTTCCGGTTCAGAATTTTACACAAACAATTTGGGCTTGACAAACAGACTTTCGTTTATCTGAGACAGCCCAAATTGGTACGAATTTCTAGTTCAATATCTTCTCCACATTTGGCCCTGTGACGGTAAGTCTCAACTCTGCTTTGTTTTTTCGCAATCTTGCAGACAAAGCGATTTTGGACCCCATATGAGACCAAGCTGATTCAATAAGACTGAGACGCTACGCGGCAGCCTTAATGACGTATACGGCCAGTCAATCGAAGAGTTGCTCACCCATATTTGGTACATGGACTATACATATATAGACTGCTACAATATGGTGCCACTAGTTTTCCGATCCGACTCCCGGGGGCTCTGTTCTGAATAAGGAAATAGCCTATACGACAATAAAATAAAAGAGTTGAGTCCCATATTTGGTATATGTACTATACTCATGGAGTGCTACAATATGGTGCCACTAGTTTTCCGATCCGACACCAGGGGGCTCTGTTCTGAATAAGGAAGTGAATAAGGAAATGGCCTGTACGGCCATTAAATCGACGAGTTGAGCCCCCAAATTTGGTACATGGACTATACTCATAGAGTGCTACAATATTGCACCAATATTTTTCCGTTTCGACACCAGGGGGCGCTGTTCTGAATAAGGAAATGAATAAGTAAATGACCTATACGACCATTAAATCAAAAAGTTGAGCCCACATATTTGATACATGGAGTATACTCACAAAGTGCTACAACATGGTGCCACTAGTTTCCCGATCCGACACCAGGGGTCGCTGTTCTGAAGGATGAAATGAATAAGGAAATGGCCTCCATTAAATCGAAGAGTTTATCCCCATATTTGGTACATGGAGTATACTCATAGAGTGCTACAATATGGTGCCACTAGTTTTCCGATCCGACACTGGGGGGGGGGGGGTGCTATTCTGAATAACGAAATGACCTATACGGCCATTAAATCGAAGAGTTGAGCACACATATTTGGTACATGGACTATACTCATAGAGTGCTACAATATCGTACCACTATTTTTCAGTTACGACACCAGGTGGCGCTGTTCTGAATAAGGAAATGGCCTATACGGCCATTAAATCATAGAGTTGGCCCACATATTTGGTACATTTGCTACTGCTACAATATGGTGTCACTAGTTTCCCGATCCGACACCAGGTGGCGCTGGTACCATATTGCAGCACTCTATGAGTATAGTCGATGTGCCAAATATGGGCGCTCAACTCTTTGATTAAGTGGCCGTATATGCCATTTCCTTATTCATTTCTTCATTCAGAGCTGCGCCCCCTGGCGTCGAATCGGGAAACTAGTGCCACCATTTTGTAGCACTCTATGAGTATAGTACATGAACCAAATATGAGGGCTCAAGTCTTCGCTTTAATGGCCGTATAGGCCATTTCATTATTCATTTCCTTGTTCGGATCGGAAAACTAGTGGCACTACGCTGTAGCACTTTTTGAGTGTAGTCCATGTACCAAATATGGTGGCTCAACTCTTCGATTTAATGGTCGCATAGGCCATTTCCTTATTCAGAACAACGCCCCCTGTTGTCGGGTCGGAAAACTACTGGCACCATATTGTAGCACTTTGTGAGTATAGTCCATGTACCAAATATGTGCCTCAACTCCTGAATTTAATGGCCGTATAGGCCATTTCCTTATTCATTTCCTTATTCAGAACAGCGCCCTTGTGTCGGATCAGAAAACTAGTGGCACCATATTGTAGCACTCAATGAGTATAGTACGTGTACCAAATATGGGTTCTCCACTCTTCGATTTACTGGCCGTATTTGACATTTCCTTATTCATTTCCTATTTCAGAACAGCGTCCCCTGGTGTCGGATTGGAAAACAAGTGGCACCATATTGTAGCACTCTATGAGTATAGTACATGTACCAAATATGGGGGCTCAACTCTTCGATTTAATGGCCGTATAGGCCATTTCTTTATTCATTTCCTTATTCAAAACAGCGCCCCATGGTGTCGGATCGGAAAACTAGTGACACCATATTGCAGCAGTTTATGAGTATAGTCCATGTACCAAATACGGGGTCTCAACTCTTCGATTTAATGGCCGTATGGGCCATTTTCTTATTCATTTCCTTATTCAGGGCAACGCTCCCTGGTGTCGAATCGGGAAATTAGTGCCACCATTTTGTAGCACTCTATGAGTAAAGTATATGTACCAAATATGTCGGCTTAACTCTTCGATTTAATGGCCGTATAGGCCATTTCCTTATTCAGAACAGCGCCCTCTGGTATCGGATCGGAAAACTAGTGGTATCATATTGTAGCACTCTATGAGTATAGTACATTCCTCCGAACGATCATTTCCTGCAGATAAAAGTTGAAACTTAAGCTTATGACAAATATGGATGGAAAACCAGGACAGTTGATATAGAATTCAGAAACATGCTGGGCTTTCTCCCAAGTATGACCAATAAATAACTGTTTTGAAGTATCGAGAAAGTATATATGCGTTCATTACCTTTATTTGGAGTGATTTCTTTTCGTGTAGCAAATCGCATAATTCTCAGCACAATATTCTATATCCAAAAGAGAAATCAACGAGCCTAAGAAATTCGTTTTCTCGTAGAGTTATAATTTTGCGTTAACTTTATTCTTCCAATCACTAAAATATCACGTTAATTTAATCTTATTAGGAATATCTGATCCATTAACACAAAATTTACCGTGTTTATATTGATATTTCTTTAACCGTTTTCTGAAACATAAGCGTCTGATAAGAGGAGCATTAAAGTGGCTCTCAATTATGTGTAAGGAAATATTCACATTCATTTCCTTATTCAGAACAGCGCCCCCTCGTGTCGGTTCGGAAAACCAGTGGCACATGTTATAGCACTTTGTGTGTATAGTCCATGTACCACATATGGAGGTTCAACTCTTTGATTTAATGGCCGTATAGTATAGGCCATTTCCTTATTCATTTTCTGATTCAGAACAGCGCCCCCTTGTGCAGGTTCGGAAAAAAAACTAGTGGCACCATATTGTAGCACTCTATGAGTATAGTACATGTACCAAATATGGGGGCTCAACTCTTCGATTTAATGGGCCATTTCCTTATTCATTTTCTGATTCAGAACAGCGCCCCCTTGTGCAGGTTCGGAAAAAAAAACTAGTGGCACCATATTGTAGCACTCTATGAGTATAGTACATGTACCAAATATGGGGGCTCAACTCTTCGATTTAATGGCCGTATAGGCCATTTCCCTTATTCAGAACAGCGCCCCCTGGTGTCGCATCGGAAAACTAATGGTACCATATTGTAGCACTCTATGAGTAAAGTACATTCCTCCGAATGATCATTTCCTGCAGATAAAAGTTGAAACTTAAGCTTATGATAAATATGGATGGAAAACCAGGACAGTTGATATAGAATTCAGAAACATGCTGGGCTTTCTCCCAAGTATGACCAATAAATAACAGTTTGGAAGTATCGAGAAAGTATATATGCGTTCATTACCTTTATTTGGTGCGATTTCTTTTCGTGTAACAAATCGCATAATTCTCAGCACAATATTCTATATCCAAAAGAGAAATCAACGAGCCTAAGAAATTCGTTTTCTCATAGAATTATAATTTTGCGTTAATTTTATTCTTCCAATTACTAAAATATCAGGTTAATTTCATTTTATTAGGAATATCTGATCCATTAACACAAAATTTACCTTGTTTATATTGATATTTCTTTAACCGTTTTCTGAAACATATGCGTCCACCGTTCCTGTTTACACCTTAAATTAAAAGGTTCACATTAAATCCTTATCAAATCGTTTCAAGATATTGCTACACGCATCGAATTTTGCCATAAAAGTACTTACAAACTCGCTTTGAGAATAAAGCATGACCCGTGCAAATCAATGACAACGCCTCATCCTTGGAGGTACATGCATTTAATTAAGGTGATGGTGAGGAATAAGCAGTAGATGATAACATGCAATGAACCAATCTCATTTTGTGATAGACTTCTGTTCTATGAACACATGCATGTGTTATGCCAGCTTGGTGCTCCCAAGTAAAACCATCCCTCAGATAATCAGGTTAGACACCATCCTCCCCACAGCGCATGCTCCATTTCGCAGGCTCATTTACCATCCCTGCCTACAATAGCGGAAGTTGACCTTTACTACGTTGCTATGACGTATAGGGGAAAACCAACGAACGCACGGTTCAGTTTGAATACGGCCGAACAACTCCTTCAGTGTTGCACATGAGCGAACTACTTTTCATATGCTCTGTCCAGATAAACAGGGAAAATTATCTCCAGATAATTCTTTTTAACGCTAGGTCAACAGAGGTATTATGCAGACGTGAAAAGTAATCGAAATGTTCGGTAAACATCTATTTTACTATATATGATGTCACTTCCGGCGATGTGCGCGAAGGCCCCGAATCCGGTCCAAAACTCTGACTGGTGGCTGGGGTGTTATTAGACCCCCCAGCGAGGTGGTTGGTTAGACCTCTCCAAAATGGAGGTAAAAAGATCGTTTGTGTCCAATGAATTCAAGAATATATCGAACGAAGAGATATCCGCCATAGGCGACCATGCACAAAAATTCATTCAATGTATTAATGTTTTCAGAATGTTTGTACGAATTGAAAATATTGTGAAACATTGATTATACATGAAAACTCTCATGGTGTGGATCTTCAAAATATTTTTTGGTAAATTATCCAAGTCCGGGCAAACCAAGCGTGTGCATTTCACGAGAGAACACTGAGTACCTGGATAATGTAAACACCCCGATAACATAAGGGTTACATTGGGGGAATGGCCATGCACGAGAACAGAATCAGATATCTTACAGCCTCTGTTCTCTCTTGTATGTAATCTACCAGTGCAGCAGATGGTAGGATTTTCTGTTTCATTGAACATCAATTGTTATAGCAACTAATAAAGTTTTAGTATCCCACAGACATCCCCGTCTGGATGGTCGTAACTGCGTTATATAAACTTCAAGGCCCTCCATATCCTTCATGAACAGGCTTCGATGGTTATCACAGTATGACTCAACTTTAATTTAATTTAAATCTCTCAAAAATTCCCCAGCTGTAGCCGAGTCGTTCTGGCAACATTTATACTGAAATAACCAATATGTTTACGTAAAATGTAATAGCGTTCTACGTTTTAATATATGTAATTACTTGCGAGTAGAGCCCTCCAGGCGATAATTTCCTGCAGATAAAACATGAAACTCAAGCCACCTGGTGTCAGATCGGAAAACTAGTGGCACCATATTGTAGCACTCTACGAGTATAATCCGTGTACCAAATATGGGGGTCAACTCTTCGATTTAATGGACGTATAGGCCATTTCCCTATTCATTTCCTTATTCAAAACAACTGCCTCTGGTGTCGGATTGGAATACCAGTAGCACCATGTTATAGCACTTTGTGAGTATAGTCCATGTACCAAATATGGGGGCTCCACTCTTTAATTTAATGGCCGTATACGCCATTTTTTTTATTCATTTCCTTATTCAGAACAGCGCCCCCTGGTGTCGGATCGGAAAACTAGTGGCACCATGTTATAGCATATTGGGGCTCAACTCTTTGATTTAATGGCCGTATACGCCATTTTTTAAATTCATTTCCTCGTTCAGAACAGCGCCCCCTGGTGTCGGATCGGAAAACTAGTGGCACCATATTGTAGCACTCTATGAGTGAGTGAGTGAGTGAGTAGGATTTAACGTCGTTTTCAACATTGTTTCAGTCATATCACGACGGTGCCTACATGTGCCAGAACACGAGAGTGTCCACAGTTCCTATTATTCTGGACACTGATCAGCCCAGCCAGTACAGCACCCGGTCATCCATCCAAGTATTGACCGAGCTCAACGCTGCTTAACTTCGGTGATCTGACGAGAACCGGTGTGCCCAACGTGATGCGCCGTACTGCATGAGTAAAGTATATGTACCAAATATGGGGGCTCAACTTTTCGATTTAAAGGTCGTATAGGCCATTTCTTTATTCAGTTCCTTATTCAGAACAGCGCCTCCCGGTGTCGGATCGGAAAACTAGTGCTACCATATTGTACCACTTTATGAGTATAGTCCATGTACCAAATATGGGGGCTCAACTCTTCGATTTAACGGCCGTATAGGCCATTTCCTTATTCGTTTCCTTATTCAGAGCTGCGCCCCCTGGTGTCGAATCGGGAAACTAGTGCCACCATTTTGTAGCACTCTATGAGTTTTGTATATGTACCAAATATGTCGGCTCAACTCTTCGATTTAATGGCCTTGTATTGCCATTTCCTTATTCAGAACAGCGCCCCCTTGTGTCGGATCGGAAAACCAGTGGCACAATATTGTAACCCTCTACGTGTATAGTCTACGTACCAAAGATGAATTGTCTACTAAGTGCCGTAATGGCACTATTAACCCATAATATATTATCCGCGAATTATTGACTGCTCCCCCGATTTGCAACTTGAATAGTGAACTGTGAACTGGGCGCCAATTTATAATACGTAGAATACGGAGGATTCTAAGACATGGCCTTTGTATCTCAGCCGCTCACGGCACCTGTAACAGCCATGAATCTAACTAATTCACGACTTAGTTATGGATTGAGACTTTTTTCCTGATTTTCAACTGAGGGAAGATATATTTGTCCTAAAGACAAACATACGAACAGGGACGTCGTTTCCTGAGACAATCTTTCCGATCACACTGGTGTGTCGAATATTACAATGAAATAATACATAAAATACTATTTGAATGAACGAAAGATTGCAATATTACCGCTTGTTCATAATTTGTTTTGCGATTGCAATTTTATTAGATATATTTTATATGTTACGCCGCTGATACAGCTTAATTACAGATAAAATATTCTCCTCGTCAGAAACTCAATATAGTGAGAACAACATGTTTAGTATGAAAGCAATTATAGACCGTCCGGTGTATTGGAATTAATTGATTTCAACAATAAAAACAGAAACGATGGAAGCTATTTTGGACTACAGTTTGATTTAAAAAATAGTTGTGTGCATGGAAATCATACACTCACTACATTTCCATACGTATATCATTCATCAACACTTGGATCTTTATGGCAGCTATACAGTGCCATTATGTGTTAAAATGATCACAAAATAAAATTTTGAACATGCTTTCCTAAAAATAACACACATCAGAGAATAAGTCACGAAGATACCATAGAGTCACATCTAGAAAACCAAGAAAGATATTCATGACCTCGTTTGACCTAGTTTTATTCGAGAAATCGTAATCGTCAAGAATTCCCCAGATAATAGCAGGAATCATAAATTTAGTTTACATGTACATTTGATTATCTTTGCTAAAAGTATAGGAACAAATTATACGCTCATATTACGATTCACAAAAAAATAGCCAGACCTCGCACAAAGAAGTACAACATATTTGATTATGTTAATCTCATATTAAACAGTGTATTTTCCTTGGTACATTTGTACGGCGTTCAGTAATAAACCGTTCGGTAGAAAAGTCAAAATTTTACACGTCTATAATATAACTGTCCTGTCAGAGCTTAAAAACATTTAGACTTGTTGTTTTCTCAAGCTCCAAAGTAGACTACTTGGAAAAATGGGCAGAATTTAATAAAGCGCGTTAGTATATAACCCAAATACTGGGACATTGTTTCTTCTTAAAATAAGTATCAGTTATCTTACACTTCAATTAGTGCGCAACATTTCATTCTTGGCCCAATTCAACTGTTGAAACATATTTTTATTTAGAAATTTGGTGTCGGAAGTTTGATTTCGATGTAACGTTGTTGCTCATCAAGTATCTTTGTAAGTGTGCTAAATCCATCAATATATATGAATGTATCATTCCCGTCATATAATATACCTTAGACACGGTAAGCAATTGCCTGATGCCAATGTTCTAAGGAGAAGCTTGTCGAGTTCACAACCCTGTAAGTAGTGAAATTTGTCAGATGATATGTCTATGTTTGTAGGAATAGCCGTTTTTACCTGTATATATTAAATAAAAAATGTTTTACCAATTCAATCAGTTGTTCTCTGACACATGGTATTTTTCATTATAGTATTTTTAAATTTGTTCTTAATACTTCAAGATCGAGATGTTTTACTGGATTCTAAATGAGCCATTCTGAAGTCAGCCCTGAAGTCATGGAAGCCCCGAATATTTGTTCGCCCGCCAATTTGTCAGGCTTCTCAACTCGCATGTGAAATTTTGTTAGGGTCTGTCGCATGCCGATAACCCTTTTCTATTTCTTCTCGTGCGCAATAGTCTTACCCCCTAGAAAACAAGCACATCTCAAGCTGATCGAAATAAATATGTTTGTGGTGCGAAACGTGACCAAAAACTCGAATGATATGTGAAGCACATGTAGATTTCGCCTTGAGATAGGGTGATGAGGGGAATAGTGATGCATGCGCAACTGGACCTGGGTTGTCGTACCTGGGACATGTGAATTTCGTCAAATGAGACGCCTGGACTCAAACTTCGTCATAGATTATTGGGAGGAGGGGTGTAGGGCTGCTGTTGCTCAATCAGATGTGGAACGCTGTACCAGGAACCAGAGAGCAAAGAAACATGGGAATTTACCCTGCGAGTTTTCTGTACCTGGGCACGCGCCATATGGTTTCCCTTAGGAGGAGTGGTGGCATCATGCAAGGGGTGTTGACTGTGACATCATCAGTAGTAAAAAAAGCGCAAATTCGCACGGATGCGCATTCGTGACATGCCTACCTACACACTTATACGCTAGCCCCTAACGTGAGCATGCGACGGTGAGTGAGCTAACATTTGTGCAGGGTCTTGGCCGCTGTAGGTCCGGGGTTTCGGGGATGAGAGCTGGGAGAGTATCAACACGTACATAAAACAAGACAGAAAAGCTTGGACTGTTAATCCCCAAGGCCCACCCTCTGTATATGTGATTTGACAAATATATGTAGATTTATTGCCTTGGTGGGAAATTTATCGCACGACGTCGGGTATAACATGTTAGTTTTTCTGTGTATTCCTGCATTTAAAATGTCTACCCCATGTTGAGACGTTTCCTTCTCGAACGCCCTCGATGCTCATCCATTGACATGAGACCAGATTTGAGCTATACCACATCTGTAAAACCATCGTATTCTACCTGTCGTATTTGGCTCAATCCATGCGTGCGGGACATTACGATGAATAGGTCCACGAAACATCAGGCAGAAAATTGGTTGGGCTTTGAAGCTCAACGATGGGGCGTGACCATCCGTCACCATGCCAGCAACGCGGAGAAACAGGTTGGGAATGACGCCTTCTCGTGTACTTGATTGCCTTCATCAACCAACTGCCGATCGTCTTCCAATTCGCACCATGAGTGTCCGTTCACATGAGAGCGCTGCAACGAGCGCCATGAACAGAGTTCTGCATATTTACCTCAGGAGGTGGAGCAGGGGTTGTACTACGTCTTAGTGGAACTATGTCAGTGCGAGTTTCACCGGATGGAACACAACCAGCCCGAGTTGCACGCAATTCGTCACGCCCACTATCGACCGCTTGATTTCCGGTCCATGCATACCACGATAGAGATTCTGCGCGCTGTGCGACCTCTACAGTGCGACCTCCACGACCCCGAGCACCTCAAACTCCAATTTTCCGAATGCCCACCCATCTTCAGAAACACAGATGTGGACCGCACGGAGATCGTTGAAACCTTGCAGGAGTATGACAAAGCACACAACGCTCTTACACAGTCACGACGTATGTAGTGTGAGAAGATCCTACTTGTAACTGACTGGTACCTGATAACGCTCTCCAGGTCACTCGGATTTGCTAAGTGATGAAATTCATTCCGAATGCCTATTTCGAAGGATTTCCTGACGGCGTGACCATCGTCTGTCGCCAAGGAGATATGGATCTCAGCAAAGAAATAATCAACTTGGAGTCGGACTGGGAATCCCTAGAGAAACCGGTACCAAGATGAACGTGATCGGTGTATACCTTAGAGCACTACAATCTTGACATCCATATCGAGGCTCTCGGGCCGACATTACCCGGATTCACCCTCACCCGAGGTCTTATGCTTTATTGTATGTAGGGACATCCATCCGAGGTCATATGCCTTCAAAAATCCTAATCCTAATCATATCGATCTCTCCTGCCTTACATTAACCGTCCTTACACACCTATCGAGGATCCTATGCGGGATTATCCGTCCTTGCATCCATATGAGGACCTCTCACCTCACATATACCGTCTTGCTGTCCATATGTAGATGTCTATGCCCCCAAACGACCGTCCTGCAGTGACATGACATTCTATTCACTTTTATCATCCGCAAGTCCATATGGACATGGGATGGGAACATTATCCGTATTGTATCCATATCGACATCTCTATGCCTTACACATACCATCCTTGCCTCCACTGTGACGGTCTATGCTTACATTATAGATCCTAATATAATACGACCGTTCTATGCTTACATTATACTACCTTACATCCATATGAGTTGATCTATGCCTACATCTATACCTCCTTGCTATCTCGTGCCCTGGATCTATGCCTTACCGATAATGTCCTAACAATAAAGAGATCTCTTATGCTTACATTCACTGTCCTTGCATCCATATTGAGGACCGCTACCTTACTTATACCAGGAAACTATCCTATGTATAGGATGACTATGCTTATTAATTTGTCCTTGCTACTAATATGAGGATAGAATAGGTCTTTTATTTGGACTTGGATCGGATAAGGCTCTCAATGCCTACATGAACCGAATTGCGGACCATATCGAGGCTCTCTATGCTTATCATTATACCGTCCTAAGTGATCCATATCGCTTACGCTTATGCTTACATTATAGCCCCCAGCTCCCAATCGAAATGCATGCCTACATTATATCGTCCTGCCATCCATCCGAGCGCTCTATGCCGAGATTATACCGGTAGAAAATCCATATCGAGGATTCCTGCTTCATCATTCGTCCTTCAGTGCATATCGTCATCTCTATGGTTACAAAAACCGGAAATGGATCCATATCGACCTCTCCTGCTTAATTGACCGTCCGTGCTATCCAGATCGAGGATCTCAGCCTAACATATACTACCTTATATCCATATCGAGGACTCTTGCTGCATTGGCCGTCCTTCGATCCACCATAGGATAGCTATGCCGACATTAACCGTCCTGCACACCACAACGAAGCAACATGCCTTTATTATACCGTCCTAATATAATAAAAGGATTCTATTTTACATTATACCCATTCCTATCCATACCATCTCATATACAAGCATATACCGTCCCACTAAACATTCGAGGATCTCTATGCTTCATGTATCGTCCTTCGCCTCGCCTCGAATTCTCTTCCAACATTATACGTCCTTTATATCCATTCGAGGCTCTCTATGTTGCATTTATTATCCTTGCTTTAATATTAAGGATTTCTATATCAGCATTAGTTGTTCTTGAATCCAATCGAGGCATAATGCTTGCATTATCTTCCTTATATCCATATCGAGGATCTCGCGCCGCATTATACTGTCCTTGTGGGCCAATCAGATCATGCTTGTTTACTGCCCTTGCAAAGATAACGAGGACTTATGCTTGCATTATGTCATCCTTTTATCCATCAGAATATCTCTATGCTTGGTTATCTCCCTCAGCTATCCATTCGAGGAATTATCTTACGCCATACCAAATTGCTATCCATATCGTCACTCTCACTGCCTTACCCAAACCGTCCTGCTTGTTAATATGGAGGATCTCTATCCCTTCATTACACCGGTGTCCAAGATCACTGAGAGGATCATATTGCCTTACATCAACCGCAAATTGAGTCCATATCGAGGCTCTCTTGCCTTACATTATACCTCCTTGCTATCCATCCCTCCACCTCTATAAATTACATTGAAATGTCCTTGCTATCCATATCGCCTCGGATATGCCTTGATTCCGACGTCCACGTATCGTATGGAAGGCTCTATGCCTTACATTAATTTCGTCCTTGCTATCCCCCAGACCAGGCGAAACGCCGATGAAGCCAGGACACTATCGTCCTTATCGATATGTTCTACCATGAACACATACCGTCCTTGCTATCCATATCGCCTCTGAAAAGAGTTTTCCAACGCGCGCAAAGTACAATTTGTGATGACGACGCATACACCTCCTGGGCGTCTTCTGTGGGGGCGGGGTTTAACGTGACTTACCTCATCTCTCTACTCAATCAACCATTTGGCCTCAACTGGCCGTGAGCACGAGTCAGACGAGTTCAGAGACCAAACTAGCGACGCTTACGGCGGTGATAGGTCCGACCCCTAAACCAATGACTTTCAGACCGCCATCAATGCCAAGGGCACATACCCAGCCATCATCGAAAATCACACCAAGCATTGCAGTGACCACAACGCCTGAAAGCGAACCTTACACTTCCACCCGCGGTGAACGCACTAACGTACCAACAACGGCGACACGGCTCGACCCATACGCTAGTACTTCTAGATCCGAGTACGCCAACACCACTTTGTACGTACCAAATTCTGCATAGCAATCGAGCACCATTTAAACCTTTCAAATCGTTTTGAATTACGTTGTTCAAGTAACCCCGCAGTGATAACGGCCGAGGCGATGGCAGCCTAAATCTACCCGTAGTGACACTATAACTGAATCGTCCGGATTCGTATGTTTGAAAAGGACTTTGTGTTCCGACGACGTATTGCTATCCATATCGAGGCTCTCTATGGTGACATTATACCGTCCTTGCTATCCATATCGAGGCTCTCTATAGTTACATTATACCGTCCTTGCTATCCATATCGAGGCTACCTATGAGGACATTATACCGTCCTTGCTATCCATATCGTCGTGCTGATATCATTGAATTACAAGCGTCTGGTCCGTCATTCATAATTCAGCCGCTTACATTAAAGAATATCCGTGTCCATAATCCAAAGACCTATTCCATATTCCATATAACAGTATTATCCATAAATTCAAAAAGACAATCATATTATACATAAACATTGGCTAGTTTCATGATGGACTGTGAGCTTTTGACCGTCTCTCTCTTGTAGGAAACATCTTTATTAGTTTTATTTCATAAACGTTTGGAATTATTGCTAACTCTCGTACGGTCTTTCGTTTATTGACGTGGAAATTGTTGATGGACGACGGCAGAATATCGAATGTCGGATTTCAGGCTTGCTATCCATATCGAGGCTCTCTATACTTACATTATACCGTCCTTGCTATCCATATCGAGGCTCTCTATACTTACATTATACCGTCCTTGCTATCCATATCGAGGCTCTCTATACTTACATTATACCGTCCTTGCTATCCATATCGAGGATCTCTATGCTTACATTATACCGTCCTTGCTATCCATATCGAGGCTCTCTATGCCTTACATTATACCGCTGTCCTTATATCCATGGAGGATCTCTATGCCTTACATTATACTTCGTCCTTGCTATCCATATCGAGGGATCTCATGCCTTACATTATACCGTCCTTGCTATCCATATATCTCTATGCTCATTATACCGTCCTTATCCATATGAGGATCTCTATGCTTACATTATACCGTCCTTGTATCCATATCGAGGCTCTCTATGCTTACATTATACCGTCCTTGCTATCCATATGAGGCTCTCTATGCTTACATTATACTGTCCTTGCTATCCATATCGAGGCTCTATGCTTACATTATACCGTCCTTGCTATCCATATCGAGGATCTCTATGCTTACATTATACCGTCCTTGCTATCCATATCGAGGCTCTCTATACCTTACATTATACCGTCCTTGCTATCCATATGAAGGATATCTATGCCTTACATTATACCGTCCTTGCCATCCATATCGAGGCTCTCTATGCCTTACATTATACCGTCTTTGCCATCCATATGGACGATCTCTATGCCTTACATTATACCGTCCTTGCTATGCATATCGATGCTCTCTATGCCTTACATTATACCGTCCCTGCTATCCATATCGAGGATCTCTATGCTTACATTATACCGTCCTTGCTATCCATATCGAGGATCTCTATCCTAACATTATACCGTCCTTGCTATCCATATCGAGGATCTCTATGCTTACATTATACCGTCCTTGCTATCCATATCGAGGATCTCTATGCCTTACATTATACCGTCCTTGCTATCCATATCGAAGCTCTCTATGCCTTACATTATACCGTCCTTGCTATCCATATCGAGGATCTCTATGCTTACATTATACCGTCCTTGCTATCCATATCGAGGCTCTCTATACCTTACATTATACCGTCCCTGCTATCCATATCGAGGATCTCTATGCTTACATTATACCGTCCTTGCTATCCATATCGAGGATCTCTATCCTTACATTATACCGTCCTTGCTATCCATATCGAGGCTCTCTATGCTTGCATTATACTGTCCTTGCTATCCATATCGAGGATCTCTATGCTTGCATTATACTGTCCTTGCTATCCATATCGAGGCTCTCTATGCTTGCATTATACTGTCCTTGCTATCCATATCGAGGATCTCTATGCTTGCATTATACTGTCCTTGCTATCCATATCGAGGATCTCTATGCTTGCATTATACTGTCCTTGCTATCCATATCGAGGATCTCTATGCTTGCATTATACTGTCCTTGCTATCCATATCGAGGATCTCTATGCTTGCATTATACTGTCCTTGCTATCCATATCGAGGATCTCTATGCTTACATTATACCGTCCTTGCTATCCATATCGAGGCTCTCTATGCTTACATTATACTGTCCTTGCTATCCATATCGAGGATCTCTATGCTTGCATTATACTGTCCTTGCTATCCATATCGAGGATCTCTGTGCTTGCATTATACTGTCCTTGCTATTCATATCGAGGATCTCTATGCTTGCATTATACTGTCCTTGCTATCCATATCGAGGATCTCTATGCTTGCATTATACTGTCCTTGCTATCCATATCGAGGATCTCTATGCTTGCATTATACTGTCCTTGCTATCCATATCGAGGATCTCTATGCTTGCATTATACTGTCCTTGCTATCCATATCGAGGATCTCTATGCTTGCATTATACTGTCCTTGCTATCCATATCGAGGATCTCTATGCTTGCATTATACTGTCCTTGCTATCCATATCGAGGCTCTCTATGCTTGCATTATACTGTCCTTGCTATCCATATTGAGGCTCTCTATGCTTGCATTATACTGTCCTTGCTATCCATATCGAGGCTCTCTATGCTTCAGCCATACTGTCCTTGCTATCCATATCGAGATCTCATGCTTGCATTATACTGTGTCCTTGCCATCCATATCGGTGACTCTATGCTGCATTATACCGTCCTTGCTATCCATATCGAGGCAAGCTCTATGCTTACATTATAATGTCTCGTGCTATCCATAATGAGGATCTCTATGCTTACATTATACTGTCCTTGCTATCCATATCGAGGACTTTATGCTTACATTATACCGTCCTTATGATCATATTTCGATGCCTCTATACTTACATTATACCGTCTCATATCCATATCGAGGATCTCTATGCTTACATTATACTGTCCTTGCTATCCATATCGAGGATCTCTATGCTTACATTATACCGTCCTTGCTATCCATATCGAGGCTCTCTATACTTACATTATACCGTCCTTGCTATCCATATCGAGGCTCTCTATACTTACATTATACCGTCCTTGCTATCCATATCGAGGATCTCTATGCTTACATTATACCGTCCTTGCTATCCATATCGAGGCTCTCTATGCCTTACATTATACCGTCCTTGCTATCCATATCGAGGCTCTCTATGCTTACATTATACCGTCCTTGCTATCCATATCGAGGCTCTCTATGCTTACATTATACCGTCCTTGCTATCCATATGGAGGATCTCTATGCCTTACATTATACCGTCCTTGCTATCCATATGGAGGATCTCTATGCCTTACATTATACCGTCCTTGCTATCCATATGGAGGATCTCTATGCTTACATTATACCGTCCTTGCTATCCATATCGAGGCTCTCTATGCTTACATTATACCGTCCTTGCTAGCCATATCGAGGATCTCTATGCTTACATTATACCGTCCTTGCTATCCATATGGAGGATCTCTATGCTTACATTATACCGTCCTTGCTATCCATATCGAGGCTCTCTATGCTTACATTATACCGTCCTTGCTATCCATATCGAGGATCTCTATGCTTACATTATACCGTCCTTGCTATCCATATCGAGGATCTCTATGCTTACATTATACCGTCCTTGCTATCCATATCGAGGCTCTCTATGCTTACATTATACCGTCCATGCTATCCATATCGAGGCTCTCTATGCTTACATTATACCGTCCATGCTATCCATATCGAGGATCTCTATGCTTACATTATACCGTCCTTGCTATCCATATCGAGGATCTCTATGCTTACATTATACCGTCCTTGCTATCCATATCGAGGCTCTCTATGCCTCACATTATACCGTCCTTGCTATCCATATGGAGGATCTCTATGCTTACATTATACCGTCCTTGCTATCCATATCGAGGATCTCTATGCTTACATTATACCGTCCTTGCTATCCATATCGAGGATCTCTATGCCTTACATTATACCGTCCTTGCTATCCATATCGAGGCTCTCTATGCCTACATTATACCGTCCTTGCTATCCATATCGAGGCTCTCTATGCTTACATTATACCGTCCTTGCTATCCATATCGAGGCTCTCTATGCTTACATTATACCGTCCTTGCTATCCATATCGAGGATCTCTATGCTTACATTATACCGTCCTTGCTATCCATATCGAGGATCTCTATGCTTACATTATACCGTCCTTGCTATCCATATCGAGGATCTCTATGCTTACATTATACCGTCCTTGCTATCCATATGGAGGATCTCTATGCCTTACATTATACCGTCCTTGCTATCCATATCGAGGATCTCTATGCTTACATTATACCGTCCTTGCTATCCATATCGAGGATCTCTATGCCTTACATTATACCGTCCTTGCTATCCATATCGAGGATCTCTATGCTTACATTATACCGTCCTTGCTATCCATATCGAGGATCTCTATGCCTTACATTATACCGTCCTTGCTATCCATATCGAGGATCTCTATGCTTACATTATACCGTCCTTGCTATCCATATCGAGGCTCTCTATGCTTACATTATACCGTCCTTGCTATCCATATCGAGGATCTCTATGCCTTACATTATACCGTCCTTGCTATCCATATCGAGGATCTCTATGCTTACATTATACCGTCCTTGCTATCCATATCGAGGATCTCTATGCTTACATTATACCGTCCTTGCTATCCATATCGAGGATCTTTATGCTTACATTATACCGTCCTTGCTATCATATAGGCTCTCTAAGCCTACATTATACCGTCTTGCTATCCATATCGAGGCTCTCTATGCTTACATTATACCGTCCTTGCTATCCATATGAGGCTCTCTATGCTTACATTATACCGTCCTTGCTATCCATATCGAGGATCTCTATGCTTACATTATACCGTCCTTGCTATCCATATCGAGGATCTCTATGCTTACATTATACCGTCCTTGTTATCCATATGGAGGATCTCGATGCCTTACATTATACCGTCCTTGCTATCCATATCGAGGATCTCTATGCCTTACATTATACCGTCCTTGCTATCCATATCGAGGATCTCTATGCTTACATTATACCGTCCTTGCTATCCATATCGAGGATCTCTATGCTTACATTATACCGTCCTTGCTATCCATATCGAGGCTCTCTATGCTTACATTATACCGTCCTTGCTATCCATATCGAGGATCTCTATGCCTCACATTATACCGTCCTTGCTATCCATATCGAGGATCTCTATGCTTACATTATACCGTCCTTGCTTTCCATATGGAGGATCTCTATGCTTACATTATACCGTCATTGCTATCCATATCGAGGCTCTCTATGCTTACATTATACCGTCCTTGCTATCCATATCGAGGATCTCTATGCTTACATTATACCGTCCTTGCTATCCATATCGAGGATCTCTATGCCTTACATTATACCGTCCTTGCTATCCATATCGAGGCTCTCTATGCCTTACATTATACCGTCCTTGCTATCCATATCGAGGATCTCTATGCTTACATTATACCGTCCTTGCTATCCATATCGAGGCTCTCTATGCCTTACATTATACCGTCCTTGCTATCCATATGGAGGATCTCTATGCCTTACATTATACCGTCCTTGCTATCCATATCGAGGATCTCTATGCCTTACATTATACCGTCCTTGCTATCCATATCGAGGCTCTCTATGCCTTACATTATACCGTGCTTGCTATCCATATGAAGGATCTCTATGCCTTACATTATACCGTCCTTGCTATCCATATCGAGGCTCTCTATGCCTTACATTATACCGTCCTTGCTATCCATATGGAGGATCTCTATGCCTTACATTATACCGTCCTTGCTATCCATATCGAGGCTCTCTATGCCTTACATTATACCGTCCCTGCTATCCATATCGAGGATCTCTATGCTTACATTATACCGTCCTTGCTATCCATATCGAGGATCTCTATCCTTACATTATACCGTCCTTGCTATCCATATCGAGGATCTCTATGCTTACATTATACCGTCCTTGCCATCCATATCGAGGATCTCTATGCCTTACATTATACCGTCCTTGCTATCCATATCGAGGCTCTCTATGCCTTACATTATACCGTCCTTGCTATCCATATCGAGGATCTCTATGCTTACATTATACCGTCCTTGCTATCCATATCGAGGCTCTCTATGCCTTACATTATACCGTCCTCGCTATCCATATGGAGGATCTCTATGCCTTACATTATACCGTCCTTGCTATCCATATCGAGGATCTCTATGCCTTACATTATACCGTCCTTGCTATCCATATCGAGGCTCTCTATGCCTTACATTACACCGTCCTTGCTATCCATATCGAGGATCTCTATGCTTACATTATACCGTCCTTGCTATCCATATCGAGGATCTCTATGCTTGCATTATACCGTCCTTGCTATCCATATCGAGGATCTCTATGCCTTACATTATACCGTCCTTGCTATCCATATCAAGGATCTCTATGCTTACATTATACCGTCCTTGCTATCCATATCGAGGCTCTCTATGCTTTCATTATGCGGAGTCAGCGCTGGCCATATCCGAGGCCTCTCTGGCTAGCACGTTATACCAGATCGGCTATCCATATCGAGGATCTCTATGCTTACATTATACCGTCCTTGCTATCCATGTCGAGGATCTCTATGCTTACATTATACGGTCCTTGCTATCCATATCGAGGATCTCTATGCTTACATTATACCGTCCTTGCTATCCATATGGAGGATCTCTATGCCTTACATTATACCGTCCTTGCTATCCATATCGAGGATCTCTATGCTTACATTATACCGTCCTTGTTATCCATATGGAGGATCTCTATGCCTTACATTATACCGTCCTTGTTATCCATATCGAGGATCTCTATGCTTACATTATACCGTCCTTGCTATCCATATCGAGGCTCTCTATGCTTACATTATACCGTCCTTGCTATCCATATGGAGGATCTCTATGCCTTACATTATACCGTCCTTGCTATCCATATCGAGGATCTCTATGCTTACATTATACCGTCCTTGCTATCCATATCGAGGATCTCTATGCCTCACATTATACCGTCCTTGCTATCCATATCGAGGATCTCTATGCTTACATTATACCGCTGTGTCCTTGCTATCCATATCGAGGATCTCTATGCTTACATTATACCGTCCTTGCTATCCATATCGAGGATCTCTATGCCATACATTATACCGTCCTTGCTATCCATATGGAGGATCTCTATGCTTAAATTATACCGTCCTTGCTATCCATATCGAGGATCTCTATGCTTACATTATACCGTCCTTGCTATCCATATCGAGGATCTCTATGCTTACATTATACCGTCCTTGCTATCCATATCCAGGCTCTCTATGCTTACATTATACCGTCCTTGCTATCCATATTTGAGGATCTCTATAAAGTTACATTATACCGTCCTTGCTATCCATATCGAGGATCTCTATGCTTACATTATACCGTCCTTGCTATCCATATCGAGGATCTCTATGCCTTACATTATACCGTCCATGCTATCCATATCGAGGCTCTCTATGCATTACATTATACCGTCCTTGCTATCCATATCGAGGATCTCTATGCTTACATTATACCGTCCTTGCTATCCATATCGAGGATCTCTATGCTTACATTATACCGTCCTTGCTATCCATATCGAGGATCTCTATGCTTACATTATACCGTCCTTGCTATCCATATGGAGGATCTCTATGTCTTACATTATACCGTCCTTGCTATCCATATCGAGGATCTCTATGCTTACATTATACCGTCCTTGCTATCCATATCGAGGCTCTCTATGCCTCACATTATACCGTCCTTGCTATCCATATGGAGGATCTCTATGCTTACATTATACCGTCCTTGCTATCCATATCGAGGATCTCTATGCTTACATTATACCGTCCTTGCTATCCATATCGAGGATCTCTATGCTTACATTATACCGTCCTTGCTATCCATATCGAGGATCTCTATGCTTACATTATACCGTCCTTGCTATCCATATCGAGGCTCTCTATGCTTACATTATACCGTCCATGCTATCCATATCGAGGATCTCTATGCTTACATTATACCGTCCTTGCTATCCATATCGAGGATCTCTATGCTTACATTATACCGTCCTTGCTATCCATATCGAGGATCTCTATGCCTTACATTATACCGTCCTTGCTATCCATATCGAGGCTCTCTATGCCTACATTATACCGTCCTTGCTATCCATATCGAGGCTCTCTATGCTTACATTATACCGTCCTTGCTATCCATATCGAGGCTCTCTATGCTTACATTATACCGTCCTTGCTATCCATATCGAGGATCTCTATGCTTACATTATACCGTCCTTGCTATCCATATCGAGGATCTCTATGCTTACATTATACCGTGCTTGCTATCCATATCGAGGATATCTATGCTTACATTATACCGTCCTTGCTATCCATATGGAGGATCTCTATGCCTTACATTATACCGTCCTTGCTATCCATATCGAGGATCTCTATGCTTACATTATACCGTCCTTGCTATCCATATGGAGGATCTTTAAGGAAAGTCTACATTAGAGGTCGTCCTTTGCTTATCCAAGGTCGAGATCTCTATGCTTATATTGCATCTGTCCTTAAGTGATCCGCTCATATCGTGAGGCTCTTTATGCTTGGGAGCATTAGATACTGTCCTTAAGTAGTCCATATATATGAGATCTCTATGCCTTACATTATACCGTCCTTGCTATCCATATCGAGGATCTCTATGCTTACATTATACCGTCCTTGCTATCCATATGGAGGATCTCTATGTCTTACATTATACCGTCCTTGCTATCCATATCGAGGATCTCTATGCTTACATTATACCGTCCTTGCTATCCATATCGAGGCTCTCTATGCTTACATTATACCGTCCTTGCTATCCATATGGAGGATCTCTATGCCTTACATTATACCGTCCTTGCTATCCATATCGAGGATCTCTATGCCTTACATTATACCGTCCTTGCTATCCATATCGAGGATCTCTATGCTTACATTATACCGTCCTTGCTATCCATATCGAGGATCTCTATGCTTACATTATACCGTCCTTGCTATCCATATCGAGGATCTCTATGCTTACATTATACCGTCCTTGCTATCCATATCGAGGCCCTCTATGCTTACATTATACCGTCCTTGCTATCCATATCGAGGATCTCTATGCCTCACATTATACCGTCCTTGCTATCCATATCGAGGATCTCTATGCTTACATTATACCGTCCTTGCTATCCATATGGAGGATCTCTATGCTTACATTATACCGTCATTGCTATCCATATCGAGGCTCTCTATGCTTACATTATACCGTCCTTGCTATCCATATCGAGGATCTCTATGCTTACATTATACCGTCCTTGCTATCCATATCGAGGATCTCTATGCCTTACATTATACCGTCCATGCTATCCATATCGAGGCTCTCTATGCCTTACATTATACCGTCCTTGCTATCCATATCGAGGATCTCTATGCTTACATTATACCGTCCTTGCTATCCATATCGAGGCTCTCTATGCCTTACATTATACCGTCCTTGGTATCCATATGGACGATGTCTATGCCTTACATTATACCGTCCTTGCTATCCATATCGAGGATCTCTATGCCTTACATTATACCGTCCTTGCTATCCATATCGAGACTCTCTATGCCTTACATTATACCGTGCTTGCTATCCATATGAAGGATCTCTATGCCTTACATTATACCGTCCTTGCTATCCATATCGAGGCTCTCTATGCCTTACATTATACCGTCCTTGCTATCCATATGGAGGCTCTCTATGCTTACATTATACCGTCCTTGCTATCCATATCGAGGCTCTCTATGCTTACATTATACCGTCCTTGCTATCCATATCGAGGATCTCTATGCCTCACATTATACCGTCCTTGCTATCCATATCGAGGATCTCTATGCTTACATTATACCGTCCTTGCTATCCATATCGAGGATCTCTATGCTTACATTATACCGTCATTGCTATCCATATCGAGGCTCTCTATGCTTACATTATACCGTCCTTGCTATCCATATCGAGGCTCTCTATGCCTTACATTATACCGTCCTTGCTATCCATATCGAGGATCTCTATGCTTACATTATACCGTCCTTGCTATCCATATCGAGGCTCTCTATGCCTTACATTATACCGTCCTTGCTATCCATATCGAGTATCTCTATGCTTACATTATACCGTCCTTGCTATCCATATCGAGGATCTCTATGCTTACATTATACCGTCCTTGCTATCCATATCGAGGATCTCTATGCTTATATTATACCGTCCTTGCTATCCATATCGAGGCTCTCTATGCTTACATTATACCGTCCTTGCTATCCATATCGAGGCTCTCTATGCTTACATTATACCGTCCTTGCTATCCATATCGAGGATCTCTATGCTTACATTGTACCGTCCTTGCTATCCATATCGAGGATCTCTATGCTTACATTATACCGTCCTTGCTATCCATATCGAGGATCTCTATGCTTACATTATACCGTCCTTGCTATCCATATCGAGGATCTCTATGCCTTACATTATACCGTCCTTGCTATCCATATCGAGGATCTCTATGCCTTACATTATACCGTCCTTGCTATCCATATCGAGGATCTCTATGCCTTACATTATACCGTCCTTGCTATCCATATCGAGGCTCTCTATGCCTTACATTATACCGTCCTTGCTATCCATATCGAGGATCTCTATGCTTACATTATACCGTCCTTGCTATCCATATTGAGGCTCTCTATGCCTTACATTATACCGTCCTTGCTATCCATATGGAGGATCTCTATGCCTTACATTATACCGTCCTTGCTATCCATATCGAGGATCTCTATGCCTTACATTATACCGTCCTTGCTATCCATATCGAGGCTCTCTATGCCTTACATTATACCGTCCTTGCTATCCATATCGAGGATCTCTATGCTTACATTATACCGTCCTTGCTATCCATATCGAGGATCTCTATGCTTACATTATACCGTCCTTGCTATCCATATCGAGGATCTCTATGGCTTAAATTATACCCTCCTTGCTATCCATATCGAGGATCTCTATGCTTACATTATACCGTCCTTGCTATCCATAACGAGGCTCGCTATGCTTACATTATACCGTTCTTGCTATCCATATCGAGGCTCTCTATGCCTACATTATACCGTCCTTGCTATCCATATCGAGGCTCTCTATGCTTACATTATACCGTCCTTGCTATCCATATCGAGGCTCTCTATGCTTACATTATGCCGTCCTTGCTATCCATATCGTGGATCTCTATGCTTACATTATACCGTCTTTGCTATCCATATCGAGGATCTCTATGCTTACATTATACCGTCCTTGCTATCCATATCGAGGATCTCTATGCTTACATTATACCGTCCTTGCTATCCATATCGAGGCTCTCTATACCTTACATTATACCGTCCTTGCTATCCATATGAAGGATATCTATGCCTTACATTATACCGTCCTTGCCATCCATATCGAGGCTCTCTATGCCTTACATTATACCGTCTTTGCCATCCATATGGACGATCTCTATGCTTTACATTATACCGTCCTTGCTATGCATATCGATGCTCTCTATGCCTTACATTATACCGTCCCTGCTATCCATATCGAGGATCTCTATGCTTACATTATACCGTCCTTGCTATCCATATCGAGGATCTCTATCCTAACATTATACCGTCCTTGCTATCCATATCGAGGATCTCTATGCTTACATTATACCGTCCTTGCTATCCATATCGAGGATCTCTATGCCTTACATTATACCGTCCTTGCTATCCATATCGAAGCTCTCTATGCCTTACATTATACCGTCCTTGCTATCCATATCGAGGATCTCTATGCTTACATTATACCGTCCTTGCTATCCATATCGAGGCTCTCTATGCCTTACATTATACCGTCCTTGCTATCCATATGGAGGATCTCTATGCCTTACATTATACCGTCCTTGCTATCCATATCGAGGATCTCTATGCCTTACATTATACCGTCCTTGCTATCCATATCGAGGCTCTCTATGCCTTACATTATACCGTCCTTGCTATCCATATCGAGGATCTCTATGCTTACATTATACCGTCCTTGCTATCCATATCGAGGATCTCTATGCTTACATTATACCGTCCTTGCTATCCATATCGAGGATCTCTATGCCTTACATTATACCGTCCTTGCTATCCATATCAAGGATCTCTATGCTTACATTATACCGTCCTTGCTATCCATATCGAGGCTCTCTATGCTTACATTATACCGTCCTTGCTATCCATATCGAGGCTCTCTATGCTTACATTATACCGTCCTTGCTATCCATATCGAGGCTCTCTATGCTTACATTATACCGTCCTTGCTATCCATATCGAGGATTTCTATGCTTACATTATACCGTCCTTGCTATCCATATCGAGGATCTCTATGCTTACATTATACCGTCCTTGCTATCCATATCGAGGATCTCTATGCTTACATTATACCGTCCTTGCAATCCATATCGAGGATCTCTATGCTTACATTATACCGTCCTTGCTATCCATATGGAGGATCTCTATGCCTTACATTATACCGTCCTTGCTATCGATATCGAGGATCTCTATGCTTACATTATACCGTCCTTGCTATCCATATCGAGGATCTCTATGCCTCACATTATACCGTCCTTGCTATCCATATCGAGGATCTCTATGCCTTACATTATACCGTCCTTGCTATCCATATGGAGGATCTCTATGCTTACATTATACCGTCATTGCTATCCATATCGAGGCTCTCTATGCTTACATTATACCGTCTTTGCTATCCATATCGAGGATCTCTATGCTTACATTATACCGTCCTTGCTATCCATATCGAGGATCTCTATGCCTTACATTATACCGTCCTTGCTATCCATATCAAGGCTCTCTATGGCTTACATTATACCGTCCTTGCTATCCATATCGAGGATCTCTATGCT
Organism: Hanleya hanleyi; assembly: GCA_036873755.1. Lineage (NCBI taxonomy): Eukaryota > Metazoa > Mollusca > Polyplacophora > Lepidopleurida > Hanleyidae > Hanleya > Hanleya hanleyi. The sequence goes on from JAVTVY010013361.1 coordinate 50,080, forward strand.
TACATTATACCGTCCTTGCTATCCATATCGAAGCTCTCTATGTCTTACATTATACCGTCCTTGCTATCCATATGGAGGATCTCTATGCCTTACATTATACCGTCCTTGCTATCCATATCGAGTATCTCTATGCCTTACATTATACCGTCCTTGCTATCCATATCGAGGCTCTCTATGCCTTACATTATACCGTCCTTGCTATCCATATGAAGGATCTCTATGCCTTACATTATACCGTCCTTGCTATCCATATCGAGGCTCTCTATGCCTTACATTATACCGTCCTTGCTATCCATATGGAGGATCTCTATGCCTTACATTATACCGTCCTTGCTATCCATATCGAGGCTCTCTATGCCTTACATTATACCGTCCCTGCTATCCATATCGAGGATCTCTATGCTTACATTATACCGTCCTTGCTATCCATATCGAGGATCTCTATCCTTACATTATACCGTCCTTGCTATTCATATCGAGGATCTCTATGCTTACATGATACCGTCCTTGCTATCCATATCGAGGATCTCTATGCCTTACATTATACCGTCCTTGCTATCCATATCGAGGCTCTCTATGCCTTACATTATACCGTCCTTGCTATCCATATCGAGGATCTCTATGCTTACATTATACCGTCCTTGCTATCCATATTGAGGCTCTCTATGCCTTACATTATACCGTCCTTGCTATCCATATGGAGGATCTCTATGCCTTACATTATACCGTCCTTGCTATCCATATCGAGGATCTCTATGCCTTACATTATACCGTCCTTGCTATCCATATCGAGGCTCTCTATGCCTTACATTATACCGTCCTTGCTATCCATATCGAGGATCTCTATGCTTACATTATACCGTCCTTGCTATCCATATCCGAGAATCTCTATGCTTACATTATATAGTGCTTGCCATCCGCATAGGATCTCACATGACTTACAAAACCATAAGTCTTTTTTTATCCATATCAGAGGGTTCTTACACATGCTTACATTATACCGTCCTTGCTATCCATATCGAGGATCTCTATGCCTTACATTATACCGTCCTTGCTATCCATATCGAGGCTCTCTATGCCTACATTATACCGTCCTTGCTATCCATATCGAGGCTCTCTATGCTTACATTATACCGTCCTTGCTATCCATATCGAGGCTCTCTATGCTTACATTATGCCGTCCTTGCTATCCATATCGTGGATCTCTATGCTTACATTATACCGTCCTTGCTATCCATATCGAGGATCTCAATGCTTACATTATACCGTCCTTGCTATCCATATCGAGGATCTCTATGCTTACATTATACCGTCCTTGCTATCCATATGGAGGATCTCTATGCCTTACATTATACCGTCCTTGCTATCCATATCGAGGATCTCTATGCTTACATTATACCGTCCTTGCTATCCATATCGAGGCTCTCTATGCCTTACATTATACCGTCCTTGCTATCCATATGAAGGATATCTATGCCTTACATTATACCGTCCTTGCCATCCATATCGAGGCTCTCTATGCCTTACATTATACCGTCTTTGCCATCCATATGGACGATCTCTATGCTTTACATTATACCGTCCTTGCTATGCATATCGATGCTCTCTATGCCTTACATTATACCGTCCCTGCTATCCATATCGAGGATCTCTATGCTTACATTATACCGTCCTTGCTATCCATATCGAGGATCTCTATCCTAACATTATACCGTCCTTGCTATCCATATCGAGGATCTCTATGCTTACATTATACCGTCCTTGCTATCCATATCGAGGATCTCTATGCCTTACATTATACCGTCCTTGCTATCCATATCGAAGCTCTCTATGCCTTACATTATACCGTCCTTGCTATCCATATCGAGGATCTCTATGCTTACAT
>JAVTVY010013362.1:0-51046 GCA_036873755.1 Hanleya hanleyi
TGGTAGGAATGGTAATGATGGTATGAATGGTAGTGATGGCATGGATGGTAGTGATGGTATGGATGGTATGGATGGTAGTGATGGTAGGAATGGTAGCGATGGTATGGATGGTATGGATGGTAGTGATGGTAGTGATGGTATGTATGGTAGTGATGGTATGGATGGTAGTGATGGTATGGATGGTAGTGATGGTAGGAATGGTATGGATGGTAGTGATGGTAGGAATGGTAGTGATGGTAGGAATGGTAGTGATGGTATGGATGGTAGTGATGGTATGGATGGTAGTGATGGTAGGAATGGTAGTTATGGTATGGATGGTATGGATGAGTGATGGATGGTAGTGATGGTATGGATGGTAGTGATGGTATGGATGGTAGTGATGGTATGGATGGTAGTGATGGTAGGAATGGTATGGATGGTAGTGATGGTATGGATGGTAGTGATGGTAGGAATGGTAGTGATGGTATGGATGGTAGTGATGGTATGGATGATATCACAGGTACATCTTTTAATCATAAGAAACATGTGTACCAAGTTTCATAATCATTCAATGACAGCTGACAACTGCAGCAAACTGTGGTGTACAGATGTACATGTGCACTTCGGCTAAACGCAAAACTCAATCAGTTGCCATAATTTGGAGAAAAATTAATATTTCATCTCAAAAATAGCACAAATAAATCCTCCAATCATAAGAAACATTTGTACCAAGTTTCGTAATCATCCAATGAGAGCTGACAACTGCAGCAAATTTATCATGTACATGTATATGTATACATGTAGAGGCCTACATGTACAATTTACCTAAACAGAAAACTCTTCATTTGCCATAATTTGGAGAAAAATTAATATTTCTTCTCAAAAATAGCACAGGTACATCCTCTTATCATAAGAAACATGTGTACCAAGTTTCATAATCATCCAATGACAGCTGACAACTGGAGCAAACTTACCATGGACATGTATATGTATAATTTACCTAACTCTTCATTTACCATAATTTGGAGAAAAATTAATATTTCTTGTCAAAAATAGCACAGGTACATCCTCTAATCATAAGAAACATGTGTACCAAGTTTCATAATCATCCAATGACAGCTGACAACTGGAGCAAAGTTACCATGTAGATGTATATATGTATACATGTAGAGGCCTGTATGTACAATTTACCTAAACAGAAAACTCTTCATTTGCCATAATTTTTAGAAAAATTCATATTTCTTCTCAAAAATAGCACAGGTACATCCTCTTATCATAAGAAACATGTGTACCAAGTTTCATAATCATCCAATGACAGCTGACAACTGGAGCAAACTTACCATGGACATGTATATGTATAATTTACCTAACTCTTCATTTACCATAATTTGGAGAAAAATTAATATTTCTTGTCAAAAATAGCACAGGTACATCCTCTAATCATAAGAAACATGTGTACCAAGTTTCATAATCATCCAATGACAGCTGACAACTGGAGCAAAGTTACCATGTAGATGTATATGTATACATGTAGAGGCCTACAGATCAGGCCAGCTGAAAGGTTAATTTTGGCGCACCAACGGCGCGCAAACGAAGCGTGCCAACACAAAGGTATAGTGCGCCAATGCCCATGATTACCGCCTGGCCATTGTTCTAACTCTGTTGAATGTAGTCCGTCGACATGATTGAAGGCCGCGCGCTATCAGTACGGTCAGACAATGGCTGGAAGCGAGCTGCGGGAAGAGCCCGCTAGCGAGGTCTTTGTTAGCGAGCTCAAGAAAATCAGTTGGGAGTCCACGTGGCGTTAATCGGCACGAATGTCTGCTTGTAATTCATACCTATTAAATAACATCAGGTGTATGAATTTGTGTTACTGGCGAACACGTCGACCTCGATCAAGCGTATTTGCATTCCATCTAAAAATTTGTGAAAGGAAATAGATTCAATATTTTTTTAATCATAAACACCGCTTGCAAAATGGATTGTAATTTGTGCTTCGTCGGACACCTGCTTTCAAAGTTGACCCAGACTTGCGCGTATCAAGGATTAGCGTTTCTGGTATTAAAGTGTGGGTATTTGTTTATTGTAAGCTTCATCTTACGGCCGCTCCTCATACAGATATGCAAGTTCAAGTCATTCGTTTTTATATATTCAAAAATTCTTGCAAATTGTGTTAATTTTGACCATTCAAGAGTAAATGTCCTGGATTTTACTACCGGATTATGCAGTGTATAAATATTTAATCAGTGGGGCAAGAACCGATGAAACGAATTTTGCAATACCCGTACCTTTTTACTAGAAATCGGTTGATTAATTTGATTGAAGTTTGATTAATCCCTTTCTGCGGATTTGTCACCAATAAAACATAACTCACTCCTCTGTGAAATAGATCAACCCTCATGAAATCTGGCGTCTACACACAACTCCGCTATCCAGACGAACTTTGGTACAAGTGTTGGATGCTGTCTGAACATGCTAAATATAGCCCCGCGCGACCAGTTTATCCCCACGTCGCTTTTCGCGGGAAAATGAGAACACGTGTTTGAAATCTTGAAACATATTACTGCGCAGAAGTTATATTTTACTGAACCGACAGTATGATTCGGCAGGAAGGACACCGACTGATGGAAAAATCTTTCACTTTAAGTTATAATCCATATTACTGTGAAAACAGTACAGTCGACGGTTGTTCAATACGATTTCACTTGAGTACATGTACGTTTTTTGATTGAAATTGTAGTTTAAGAGCCGCTTCCCATTCGGATTTCGCGGCCCATCAACTCAATGTTTTATTTGAATTTCGCGGTACGGTACATTTTTTGGTTTTTTGAATACCTTTTCCAGCGCTAAATAAGTGACTAAATAAATGAATAAATAATAAATAACAATGAGAGATTACTAGGAGATATAAATGGAAGTAAATAAGAATCGCTATGTACAAGTTCGCATGGCTCTTTCTGGTACGTATACGTATATCGATCATCGCAGGTTATTTATGCACAAAAATATGTTTTGCCGATAGTAAGTGAGATATTCAGTAAGACCAGGTAGAGTGATTTCTGTAATGAGAGACGAGGTGAGAATGGTAAAACGAACAGTGGACCCACATTATTTATGCCACATTTTTTATGGCTGAAGTCCCTCCCTCCGTCCCCAACATCAAGACCTACATTTCATATGTGTTAATGCATACTTCCTGTCGAACAGAATAACGGATATTATATTGTCAGCAAGAAAACAACACTGTAAAGGTTAATCATCTCGTTAAGTTTGGCCTAAACAAATGGATAATATAAACATAACAGTGCATTCTCTCTCTGACGGAGTAAAGCGATATCCCGCTTTCGTCCAACAAAATGCGCGTCTGTGTCTCATTTGAAAAGAAATGAAATGGCATTAACTTATTGTTTAGGTAGAAATCTCTGTTATTGTTTCTTTTTTGTTATTTAGCTGGAACGATGTCTGGGCCATGAATACTTGTTAATTCTTATTTCCTCATCGGAAGTTTCGTGTGCAACCTTTAACAGTCGGGCGGTAACGAATAAAGAGCATATACAAGTATTTGTCATTCTCTGTAAGGGGCTAATTGATATGTAGTATATTTTGGTTAGGCGGTTGTAACAAGACAAGCCAAAGAGACAACTAGTCTGACCGAGCACTGCATGTTGCCCTGATTATGACCTCGACTTGCCCGTGTGTCTGAATTTATACGAAGCTGTATTCATTTGAAATGTTACGTTCAACCATTTTACTGGCCGTTCTGAAAGAGGAGGCGGCCTTCGCAATTTGCACACACCAACGTTTTATGAATTCTGATAATATATTTAGGCATACTTTAAGCTATCTTTGGCGAAACTTTTTGTTAATGAAGATTATTCGTAGTCTCAACCGAATGTTCACAAGACGACCGAGTTTCCTTGGAGCGCAAACAAAAAATGATAGATAATCATTTACAGCATTCTTATTGAAGAAGTTAAATCTTCTATATATTTTTTTAATTACTTAGCCAGTAATTTAAACTGTAGAATAGATTGTGTTCTTGCCGTACACCGCCACACTCTTTGAAAACAATTCAGTTTTAAGCGGTGACTGCTGTTAGCGCGCAATCCGGCAAGCGCCCCAACGGGGAGCCTTTGTTTACCGCCGACATGCTTACAATGGTTCAGTGGTTTGACCGGACTATATTCTACCGGCACGTGGCGGCAAGGGTCACATCATGGGGGGGTGTAATAAGTCTAGGTGATTAGGCCAGCATGTTGGCGCGCCAGCAGTGCATCAACCCTGTTCACTAATTGGAAGATTAAGCTGATCTGCACTGTACATGTACAATTTACCTAAACATAAAACTCTTCATTTGCCATAATTTTGAGAAAAATTAATATTTCTTCTCAAAAATAGCACAGGCACATGCTCTTATCATAAGAAACATGTATACCAAGTTTCATAATCATCCAATGACAGCTGACAACTGCAAGAAACTTTCCAAGTACAGATGTACATGTGCACTTCAGCTAAACGCAAAACTCATTCATAGGGATTTTAACATTAGAGTACCCCAGGGGTAGTACCCCCAGGTGGCATACCCACCCCCCATATTTTTTATATTTTTTTTATATTTTTTCTAATTTTTCTAGATTTTTTTTTAACTTGCTAAACCAAAAACCCATTCATTTCCAGGCAGGGGACACCGACACCGACACCGGCGACGACATCCTCTTTCCCCCTCTCACAATATCTCCCCTTTACTTCGTAAGGCGAGATAAAAAGGTGGTGGTGGTGCCGTTGGCCTTAGAGGAAGTCCTGCTGTCCTTACAGGAAGTCATGTTGCCCTTACAAGAAGTCCTGCTGCCCTTTTGCGCTGGGTAGCTAGGCGCTGGTCAAGAAGGCTCACATAATTTTAGGACCGGCCATGCCACCCCACTCAGATGTTTGCGAAAAACAAATGACTTCGCTGATGATAGGTTGGATAATTGGCTCATTGTTTTCAGTAATCTTAGTGCCTCTGCCTCTCCACATCTTTAGTGGACTAATGAATTGTATAATGCGGTCTCTCACGGAATGCGCAGAGACTCATTATATACGTTTTGACAAAGTCGACAAAATTCGTACTGCTTTGTTTACTCTGAGCAAAAGTGATACAGGACACTTACAGTGTGACTCGTAGTTTTTATTTCATCCTTGTTGGTGGAAATATATGTGTTGAAGCTGGACATTAATAACAGTACATTCGTAGAAAAATCACTACTGCAGAAATTCCAAACCAAGACGAATACTTGCAACTTCCCCAAACAGATATTTTCTGACCTATTTATCGCTTGCTCATTCTGGAGCACACCCATCTATCAAAACCAAATCTCTAATTTCCAAAGCTTTGTCCTTAAAACCTGCTCCTGGTTGGAAACTCGTGTTGAACCAGACAGCTCCTGAACAGCTATAGATTCCTGCATCACAACGATAACTGGCTAGTATACATGTACATGTACATCTATGATCAACCATAAGCATACGGAGAAGATGAAAAGGGGAATTCAAATAGTGTTCCATATTAAAATGATTTGCTTTTTGAATTCTTCGAGAAATATTGGAAACCTTTTCCCGAAGAGAGTAAGGATTTGCCGGAAAGCAAGAAGACCAAAAACGCTTATGTTGCCAAAATAGTAATGAAATCGGAGTCAATTTCTAATGTTCCCAAAGAAAAATATCTAGAGAAATTTTTATTTATGAAACAAGCGGACTCGAGAAGGCCAAGCTGCCGCAGGGTGTCGGAGTCCAAGCCCCAACTGACCTCGCTGAAGAATGCATTTTCTCTTCGCGCTTGAATTGTATGATTGTTTTCTTTTTGTGCTATTAATGCTGTTATATGAATTATGGGCGCAGAAATTCCATTATTGACGAGGGATGAATATTGAGTGACTGACTAGACGCTAGGTTTATCAACAACTTGTCAACAAGCTTGCTGTTTCTTCGCGATGGATGGAATGAGACTGGGTGTTTGTAGAAAAATCATCCAGTAAAGTATGAGAGTCTTGAGTTAGCCGTCATTTTCATCTGACGACGATACAGCTCATCAATCCCCAGTGTACGAGTTGTCACAGCGAAACAGCTCACTAATTACGAATATACGAGTTGTCAGAGCATTTCCATCATAGCTCTCTAGATTTGTACCGCTTATGCCGGTGCTAGGGGCCGTGTGGTCATGTCATCCAAGTTGCCACATGAACAGGTACAATACAAGCGTACCTGAGATACAACACATATCACGAATCGTTTGATTCTTAGAATAGGTTAACCAGAAGACTATACTGTAAAGTCATGTGGCTCTGTCAGTGTGTCTTCCCACTTCCCTTATATGTGTTGTAATTCTCACAAAGAAGGGAGTCATGCTGACATATCCGCCGCACAGACTCACCACAGATGAGGCTAGCTTTTTCTCCGTTGTTCAAGAGGGGCTTCTCTGAGTGAGTGGGGATGGAAAACTAACACGAAAATTGACAGCTCAGAAATTGTCATATTCTATTTGGAACAGAAGATCTATATTGGGGGAACTATACATGCAACAAGCGTAATTTATTCTTATTATGCTCAGCACTCTGTCACGGAGATTAGTCTCCAGCGTCACTAACTTCATATATTGCAGACATCATCGATGGAAATACACGATGCCACATGTCAGGTCAATCAAATGTAGAGGTTTAGGTAAATACCCAAGATGTGACCTATTCCGGATATCAGCTATGTGAATGAGTTGGAGAGATATGTAATTGGTGGGTAAAGTTGACGTTTGGCGACTGAAAAGCAACCATATCAGTCTACAGAATAACTTCTCTTGGTACCTCACTTTCAGACTTTAGAATACGGAGGATTCTAGGATGTAGCCGTAGTATCTCAACCCAGACACTGCCTTTCGAGGCGCGCGATGGCGCACGCGCACCATGACGCGCCTAAATTCAAATTAAGGTACGCTAAATTCCGCGCACCTCGTTAAATACCTACGCAGTTTATTTATTATATCCGCTGTTGTCAAAATCCTCAAATAGCCGCTGCCGAGAACCGCGAACTGAAACAGGAAGTTGAAATCGAGAGACAGGAAGTTGAAACGAGAGCCATATTTATCAGTCAATTTGATTGGCTCACAGGAAAATGGCAACCTAGCAGTGACCAATGCAGATACTCGTCTCTACCCGCATCCCTCTATGACGGTTTTGCCCATGCGGTTTGTTCCTCCCGAACTACAGCAAATCTTGAACTTTCTCAGGTCGCGACGACGTTCTATTAATCTTGGAGAAGGAATCTAAAAGAACTGTTAACGTCGGTACGATAATGAAGTGGAATACTGGTGGCTTAATTCGATTCCAGTCAACCGATGACGGTAAAGTGGTCCTAGTTTGGTGCGCGATGTACGCCAAACACAGCGACAAACTTTATATACAGACCCCCGTTTTCGTGGGCAAGCGGCGACCGTAATATTTGAAGTGAGTTGTACTGTTCAGTGTTGAGCCGGTATAAAGTTGAAGTTAATAAAACTTTTCTTCAAGAAAAATGCTACTTGTTTAAATTTTCCTTACATTGATTAGCCAGAGCCCTAGCTGTCAATGGTAAAACCATCTGAAACCTCAAGATATAAGGACATTATTATTAAATTTTTCTATATATTCATCTGTACTTGGATCCCTGAACCACAAGGTGGTGGATCTTGTATGAATAGAAACGGTATGCCCTTCACTTGGCTCGCCTTAATAATTTTAGGAGAGCTATTTAAAGCTCCTGTATGGCTCTCCTTACCAAATTCAGGTACATCATTTCCAGCTCGCCTGCAATTTTCAAAAGTCAGTGTCTGTCAACCGCGCTTTTATTGCAGCTGTTCATGTGGAAACTTAATCACACGTGTCACTTGTCCACAAGTAACCATGCAGTGTCTATAAAGACATGAAAAACATTTTAGGCCACTCAGAAGTAGAAGTTTTTGCATCTGTTCACGTAAGTCACATAACAATGAAAATAAGTGATTATCGGCAGCCATTTTGAAAAGAAAACGACCGCCATCTCGAATTCCATCAGTTCTGATGCAACAAAGCTGTGTTGATCTGCTTCCTTGAGTACGCAAATGTGGTAACCCAAGATAACCCAATAGGAAAACATGCAAAAACCACCAACGGTAGGATTGTGAAGACTGTGTTTGGGCGCCGATTGTTGCGCAGCCTGATAAATTGCAATCAGGAAATGTTACGTCAGCGATGTTTTGGCGGAAGACACGTCATCCACGAGGTCCCTGAACAACACAAATGAATGTAACGAGTTGAATAATCTGGAACCATATAGCCTTGAACTGAAACGCAAAGGGAACACCATCATATTTTTCGTCAAAGGCTTTTCGAGCGGGCTGAATTGAGCAATATCATAAGGACTGATATTAATAGAATGAACACAGTAAAAATCTTTCTTTCTAAAACCCTGTAAATCGTCGGTTATCCTTGAACATGTTGAAACATTTTATAGACCACTCTTCCACTTTCTCAGAAAAGAAAACAATGAGGCGCTCGACGGGTGTGACTCGTCTGTGGGACACTGTATGCCGAGTCAAGACGCAGAACATAATTTCCTTACGTCAGCTACTCAACCCTCTAATTGTTTTCACCTGAACAGGTATCAGAGTTATTTCTCTTGCTTTGAAGTTCTCTTTGAACACCTGACTTCCGCTCTGCTAAAATGTGCAGTTTTTATGTCGATTTCACGTTTGAACTCAGTGCATGTGGAACTTCTTTTACCAGTTGTGATCATTTGGCTTGTTGGGGACTTTGAGAAGGTGCCCAGACAACATATACTAGCTCTGCTGAAAGCAACTGGCTGTCTGAATTCCACATCCACAGAAACACTGGAAGTCCTGACCAATTGCACACCAGTCGACATTCACCTCAGACTGAGACAAGCAGATAAAAAGACGAGAATTCTCGCACGTAGCATCACTGACCCCATAGTGAATGAACTGCAGCTACACATGGATAGGGCTCAAAGGGAGAGATATCCATCTCTCTTCTCTGTGTTGCTCTGCAGGTTGAGAGATTTGGGAGTGTCCCCAGGTTGAGAGAGTTGGGAGTGTCCCCAGGTTGAGAGAGTTGGGAGTGTCCCCAGGTTGAGAGAGTTGGGAGTGTCCCCAGGTTGAGAGAGTTGGGAGTGTCCCCAGGTTGAGAGAGTTGGGAGTGTCCCCAGGTTGAGAGAGTTGGGAGTGTCCCCAGGTTGAGAGAGTTGGGAGTGTCCCCAGGTTGAGAGAGTTGGGAGTGTCCCCAGGTTGAGAGAGTTGGGAGTGTCCCCAGGTTGAGAGAGTTGGGAGTGCTTGTCCCCAGGTTGAGAGAGTTCGGAGTGCATGTCCCCAGAAGCTAGGCCGGGATGGGGAAACACTATCAGTAGATCGAGGGACAATGTGTTAGAGTTATTCAGGGAACTCGTGCTCAGTCATGTCAGTAACAGCAACAGCAGCAACAGCAGCAGCAGGAGTTCAGCAACAGCAGAGTAGACCAGGAGCACATTGTTAGGCAGAAATCAAAACTGCTGGAGAATGATGGGGTAGTCATTTTCACAGACGGGTCGGCACTAGGCAACCCAGTTATGTTGGGGAGGTGGTAGGTATATCTGACTAGGGCTAGAATATGTAGCCAGTACTTCTGTAACTCGGCAGATGTGAACATCTTCACAGACTGCCAGTCTGCTATTGTGTCTAGCTTTTCTTCAGGCATTCCAGGCAACAGAGCAGAGGATATTAGTGCTATTAGAACCTCGGCTAGAACTATTTTGAGACGCGGAGCAAGAGTCCGATGTCACTGGTGCCCAGGTCACCATGGTATAAGAGGCAACGAGATTGCTGATGAGTATGCTAAAACTGCAACAGTAGAGGCTCAGTCTTTGCAGTCAGAATTCGCAAATGATAAATCTTCAGTGTTTCGACACATGAGGAAGAACTTAAGGCGGTAGTTAAATGGCAACGGCGGTTGGAAAACTCCACAAAGGTAAGCTGTGTCCAGGCTGTGATCAAGAAGACAAACACCAGGAAGTTTTTCCATAAACAGAGAGGGAAAGAACAAAGCTGCCTGATCCAGATCCTCAGTCGTCATACCAAACTGAAACATCATCAGGTGAAGCTGAACACCAACTTTATAATGTCAGCAGACTGCAGTGTCTGCAATGTGCCTGAGACAGTACATCATTGTCTTCCAGTGCTCGAGATTTGAGGAAGAACGTGATTCTCCGATGGGCAAAGTGAATCAGACTCTACATCTTTCCAACATTGTCCAACAGGGAGAAAGGATCTATTTGTGGGGGAGATCAACCTACAGACATGTGCTAAATGGGCACAGTGAGGTCCTCTCAAGGGAGCACAATTCTCAGATAGTGGGAGCATTCTGCGACTACCTGGGAAAGACCTACCCTCCCTAGAACTTGTATTTAAATTTGTTGCATCAGCTGTGCCTTCCACACAAGGGTTGTAAATAACCATGTTTCTCCTGTTTATAATGTACATATTATTTCTAACCACCTTAGTTACCGGTGTACAGACATTTCCCCCAGTGGACATTTCCCTCAGTGGGCATTTCCCCCAGTCATGCCAGTGGACATTTCTCCCAGTGGACATTTCCCCCACCCTATATTTTCAGGTTATTTTGAACACAGTTTTTAAATAATTTAGCAATACATGTAACACATTTTTTTATATTTTTTTTTTTTTTTTATTTTCTATATATAAGTATATAAGGACTTCCACATATGTTTTACATATAAGATATTATAGTTTATACATCTACACAGTACCGTATATATCAGTATTATTATTATACAGTCTTAAAGCACATTTTAAAGCAATATAAAAGATGTATACCGGGTACATGGTATAACATTACCTGTTTGTATGTCGGTGTCACATAGCCATTTGATGAGAATAAAATTGAACCAAAGTGAAAACTGAGGGAAAAAATAGAACGGAATGATATTGTTTAACGAGAGATCCTGAAGGATCTTGGCGCCCACCATTGTCCGATAATTGTAAGCTAATGACTAGAGGATCTTTTTGTTCATTGTTACTAAGTACAAACGATTGATTTGTAATTTTGTTTACAGAATTTCGAAGAGGATCGGAAAAGGTCACTGAAAAACACCAAGATATAATCTAAGTTTCAAGATTTCTAGAAACTGTACATATGTCGGTTGTTATAATACAAGAGAAATCAGCAAAGTTAGTCTGAAAGTGAATGTACATGTACGGAGGATTCTTCGCCTTTGTTTCGTAGTATTTTTTTTATTTTTTTTTTTGCACGTGTCATCATTGGGTACTGGAAGCGAAGACCAATCTCTTTGACACTTTGGCATGAGCTATGACACATACTTAAGATTTTATAATTAAGAACGAGTGCTAATTCTGTTCTGTTTATACGGCTATTTTGAGATATCTCTTTTAAGATACCATGCCTGAAAATAGTAAGATGGTACACTACTTAATACTGAAGGGATCCGGCCTGCGCAGTAAAGTTGAAACTTCGAAAGTGCCTAAATCCTGATTATCTCCCTTGGATCGAAACATGCAGTAGTCTACAGTTGTTGAGTTGAGTGACAAGAGTGACGTCCCTTCATGTAGCCGACCCACCGGCAGACGAAAGGGTGGAGCAGTTCACTTGCTACTGCATGGACTAAAGAAAGCTGATTTAAAATTTGAAGAAATACATTTTAATTCAGAATTATTTGAACTCCTTGATATGGAAGGTGAAGGTATGGATATTCTCTAAAGTCAATATATAGAATATTTGATCCGCCGACTCTTGTGATGCAACGTCACAACTCGAGAATACCGAATTAATTTGAAGCGTAACTTGGATTTTCGAATCGGACCAAAAAAGGCATCTTGCACTACTAGGCCCCATGTGGGAATTTCAAAAAGATCCATGCAGTAGTTCCTGAGAAATTGCTGTAACAAGGTTTCAAAGGGAAATCCAAGATGGCTGCCTGGTGGCCATATTGGATTTTCGAATTGGACCAAAAAGGTATCTTGCACAACTAGACCCCAAGGGGAACCTGTGTACCAAATTTGAGAAAGATCCATTCAGAAGTTCCTGAGAAATCGTGATAACAAGGTTTCACGGGGGAAATCCAAGATGGCTGCCTGGTGGCCATATTGGATTTTCGAATCGGACCAGAAAAGGTATCTTGCACAACTAGACCCCAAGGGGAACCTGTGTACCAAATTTGAGAAAGATCCATGCAGTAGTTCCTGAGAAATCGCGATAACAAGGTTTCATGGGGAAATCCAAGATGGCTGCCTGTGGCCATATTGGATTTTCGAATCGGACCAAAAAGGTTTCTTGCACAACTAGACCCCAAGGGGAACCTGTGTACCAAATTTGAGAAAGATCCATGCAGTAGTTCCTGAGAAATAGCGATAACAAGGTTTCATGGGGAAATCCAAGATGGCTGCCTGGTGGCCATATTGGATTTTCAAGTCGGACCAAAAAAGGTTTCTTGCACAACTAGACCCCAAGGGGAACCTGTGTACCAAATTTGAGAAAGATCCATGCAGTTGTTCCTGAGAAATCGCGATAACAAGGTTTCATGGGGAAATCCAAGATGGCCGCCTTGTGGCCATATTGGATTTTCGAATCGGACCAGGAAAGGTATCTTGCACAACTAGACCCCAAGGGTAACCGGTGTACCAAATTTGAGAAAGATCCCTGCAGTAGTTCCTGAGAAATCACGATAACAAGGTTTCATGGGGAAATCCAAGATGGCTGCCTGGTGGCCATATTGGATTTTCAAGTCGGACCAAAAAAGGTTTCTTGCACAACTAGACCCCAAGGGGAACCTGTGTACCAAATTTGAGAAAGATCCATGAAGTAGTTCCTGAGAAATCGCGATAACAAGAATTGTTTACGGACGGACGGACGGACGCTGGGACTGACTGACGGACGACGGACCACGGACGAAAAGCGATTTGAACAGCCCACCATCTGGTGATGGTGGGCTAAAAATACATCTTTTATCTTTGTACCACTATGTGATATAATGTTTTCTTAAAATGTTAAAATATATACTATGTATATGGATATTATGTTATCACTATGTGATCCATGCATATTGTTTAAAATGTGCTACATGTGCTTTCTCGTAAAACTTATTGTAAAAATATGTGTTATATTGTCTTAAAATGGGCTATATCTGTATCTTTTTTTTTGCCCTACTCTG
The DNA here is from genome assembly GCA_036873755.1 of Hanleya hanleyi. NCBI lineage: Eukaryota > Metazoa > Mollusca > Polyplacophora > Lepidopleurida > Hanleyidae > Hanleya > Hanleya hanleyi. The sequence continues at coordinate 13,198 of JAVTVY010013362.1, forward strand.
CATCAATGAGTCTGACAACACGTATTGATCGATCGAACACTGCCCGCCGTCTACTTTCTCAAGCATAAGAGAACAAACAGCATTTTGGGAATATTGCACCAAGGGTGTTTTTTTTTCATGTAGCACCAACCAACCAACCAAACATCAGTGAAAAATAACCATCGAGTTAAGAGTGGATTTACAGATAAACAACAACAACAATTGTTGTACACTTGAATGGTAAATATTATCATGCTCTCCTGGCTTCCCTGTTACATGAGTAAATGTACCTTTATTATTTGTTATGACCCAAAAAATAAATTCAACGTATCAATCCTACCAATGGACATCCTTAACTCCAAGAAAGACAATTATAGAGAAATATCATTCGTTGAAGACCAAGTGCATGCAGGCCTCAATTTAAGGTGGTAACCTGTTCTCAGGTTGCCTGGAGGTTGCCATATGAAAAATAGTGATAACCTATTTTCAGGTCCCCATAATTTTGACTAATAATATGACATTAGGTTAATAATTATGCAATATGTTCCCACAGGTTACCAGTGTAGAATTGATGGTAACCTGTAGAGAGGTTACCATCAGCACTCCTTAGATTGAGGCCTGCAAGTGATCCCCTAATGATCTGCTAAATTCCTTAATTACTGTCGGTCTCACCTCCCAGGAAGCAAACACCGGCGTTACTGAAAAAAATCGTGCTGTGAAGTAGCTAAGATTCATAGCGTCTCCCTTCCCTCACCGCTATGCCGACGACAAATACATTTCCCTAGTGGTAACTCGAACATTTCCATGGTGCACTTATTATTACCTTTGCGCCCTATTGGACCTTCATTAACTTGAGAAAATAAGCCGCCATGAATAAAATACAGAAATGGCAGACTAAATGGCCATTCGTCTGTCAAAAATTAATTACAGACGTTAAAATTATCCCTATGGAGCCTCAAAATCGCCTGAAATCGAGGGTCAAGAAGATGGGCATTTCCGTCATAATAGACCCCGTGTATACAGGGGATGATGATCACAACATCGATTATGGTATTTTTATTCCAATGTAGGTCATTTCCCCCCCCCGACATATTCTCCCCCCCGTCATATTCCCCCCCTTTATATTTACTTGTCCATATAGCTGTTGTGGGCACAGGCCCGCAAAACAAGAGTTTTGGGGGGTGTGGGCGGTGGCATTAGGGTGAAGTGTCGAAATATGGGGTCTCTATATATAACCCCATGCTTTATATAAATACACATCAAGGTCTGAAACGTACTTTGGGTGAATCGAGAAATAAACGGTTTACCGCCAAACAAAACACATCAGCATATTCTACAAGTATCACTTTATATATTCCTTTCGTCAAATTAGTAAATTTGTGCAATTTTTTACCTTTGCCGGGCGATTCAAAATCCAACGCAACTGTCCGTCCATCCAGGAACAGCCCGATTATGGCGGGCTTCGTTGTTAATTCTGATTGGTCAATCGCGCCAGCTGATTGTGCGTGACCTCTCTTGCTGGAGGCGTGTCCCGCCTGACCAATCAGAATTAAGAAGGAAGCGCGCCATAATCAAAATAACGGCGACTGCGTGTTTGCTTTAGGGTATGTGGTTGATTTATATGATTTTAAGTTCAATACTTGATATAATCGATAGAAACCTGTCATAGTTTATTCGATTGTGCCGCCATATACATGTACGTTAGCAATGGTGAAAGACAAATATACCGAATATAAAACAGGCCCGTGGGATGACTGAAATAGTATGAAAACTAAAAGACGTCTTTATTTCTGTACGGACGTTTACGTGGATACAAAATAAATGAGTTATGTTCACAGCAGTCATATACTATTGTCATAATCATTCTTTGTGGGTGTCGTTATCTCGCCAAGTCTGAAGTGAAAACCAAAAGGGCTTAAGAGCCATTCCCTCAATGTCGTTATCACGCTAAGTCTGAAGTGAAAAACAAAAGGGATTAAGAGCCATTCTCAGATAATAGCGATCCTGGCGGCTGGGCGGTGGTAATTATGGAGAGTTATCGCCCGCTACGCGTCCAAGCGAAACGATCAGCCAGCCCACTCAGCTGTGCCTAGCAGACAATAGCTCAGTGGTATGAAACGGAAATAAAGACAAAGGCGATCCTAGCGGCCAAGGCCGGAACCCTGTATTGTGCAACTCCTGCATTGAAGATCTGTGCTTTCTAGATCGGGAATGAACGGCTGTCTGTCAGTTCTTGGAAAAGTGCATTTTGCCGACCGATGTCTCCAAATTATGCAATCAAACAACCACAGCACCAGTAGCTGTCTCGTTTATTAAAACCAAATTTATTAGCAAGCCAAATTTATTAGCAAGAAAAGCCAGTTCAAGGAGACGTATTTTACCATCGACCGTATGTTGTTTACTGACAACAACAACAACATCACTTTACGACCCACGGCAAAAAAACTGCCGACGCGAAGTGATTTACCCCAGCATTTACCACGGCAATTGCCGTTTGCCGTGGTTAATTGTGAGGGCTGCAGAGGGTATCAATTTCCTCGCAGAATTAGTAGCAGGTGGTATTGGTTACAGTGGAATCAATACTGCACATTCGGCGATATCATCTGTGTTAATGGTTCAGAATCATGCTGCATCATAAATTTGGAGTTCATCCATTAGTAAAGGAGTGTTTGAGAAGAAACCTTCTCTACCTCGTTATGTTTCAACATGGGATGTTGACTTTAGTTTTACAACATTTATGTCTGAAAGACTTATCACTTAATTTAGTTACTCTGTTGGCACTGCTTACTGGTCAACGATCACAGACACTGCATGCTCTGGACATTTCACATATGGATTTACATGATAGCAGATGTGTGTTTAATGTCCCGACACTTCTGAAGCAGAGTAGACCTAGATATCATCAGTCTCCCTGACACTGTTGTAGATGCCTATAAACAGGACGTACAGTTCTAAGACTGTGTCTGTGTGCTACATTCTTATACATGTTTACTGTCCCGACACTTCTGAAGCACAGTAGACCTAGATATCATCAGTCTCCCATTGTTGTAGATGCCTATAAACAGGACGTACAGTTCTAAGACTGTGTCTGTCTGTGTGCTACATTCTTATACATGTTTACTTGAACAGTCAGAACATCTAGTGTAAGGGGAGATAACTGCCAACTTTTCCTAAGCTATCAAAAGCCTTTCAAACCGATCACTAAGGATTGTGTTGGATAATGCTGGTATTGACACAGGCATCTTTGCAGCTCATACTACCAGAGCTGCTTCCACCAGTGCAGCCTTGAAAAAAGGAGTTATATTGAAGAGTGCTGGATGGAGTAACTGTACGTTTTTTGCTAAGTTCTACAACAAGGAAGTATCAACCCCGGCCTTGTAACTTTGGTGCAGAGTTGTTGAAAGCACATTGATGGTCATGCATGATGCTGTGACTGTGTATACATGTTCATATGACCATGATTATTGAAGCACATTGATGGTCATGCATGATGCTGTGACTGTGTATACATGTTCATATGACCATCATTATTGAAGCACATTGATGGTCATGCATGATGCTGTGACTGTGTATACATGTTCATATGACCATGATTATTGAAGCACATTGATGGTCATGCATGATGCTGTGTGTATACATGTGACCATGATTATTGAAGCACATTGATGGTCATGCATGATGCTGTGACTGTGTATACATGTTCATATGACCATGATTATTGAAGCACATTGATGGTCATGCATGATGCTGTGACTGTGTATACATGTTCATATGACCATGATTATTGAAGCACATTGATGGTCATGCATGATGCTGTGACTGTGTATACATGTTCATATGACCATCATTATTGAAGCACATTGATGGTCATGCATGATGCTGTGACTGTGTATACATGTTCATATGACCATGATTATTGAAGCACATTGATGGTCATGCATGATGCTGTGACTGTGTATACATGTTCATATGACCATGATTATTGAAGCACATTGATGGTCATGCATGATGCTGTGACTGTGTATACATGTTCATATGACCATGTGTATACATGTATATGACCATGCACATTGATGGTCATGCATGATGCTGTGACTGTGTATACATGTTCATATGACCATGATTATTGAAGCACATTGATGGTCATGCATGATGCTGTGACTGTGTATACATGTTCATATGACCATCATTATTGAAGCACATTGATGGTCATGCATGATGCTGTGACTGTGTATACATGTTCATATGACCATGATTATTGAAGCACATTGATGGTCATGCATGATGCTGTGACTGTGTATACATGTTCATATGACCATGATTATTGAAGCACATTGATGGTCATGCATGATGCTGTGACTGTGTATACATGTTCATATGACCATGATTATTGAAGCACATTGATGGTCATGCATGATGCTGTGACTGTGTATACATGTTCATATGACCATGATTATTGAAGCACATTGATGGTCATGCATGATGCTGTGACTGTGTATACATGTTCATATGACCATGATTATTGAAGCACATTGATGGTCATGCATGATGCTGTGACTGTGTATACATGTTCATATGACCATGATTATTGAAGCACATTGATGGTCATGCATGATGCTGTGACTGTGTATACATGTTCATATGACCATCATTACTTGATGGTCATGCATGATGCTGTGACTGTGATATGGTTGATGGTCATGCATGATGCTGTGACTGTGTATACATGTTCATATGACCATGATTATTGAAGCACATTGATGGTCATGCATGATGCTGTGACTGTGTATACATGTTCATATGACCATGATTATTGAAGCACATTGATGGTCATGCATGATGCTGTGACTGTGTATACATGTTCATATGACCATGATTATTGAAGCACATTGATGGTCATGCATGATGCTGTGACTGTGTATACATGTTCATATGACCATGATTATTGAAGCACATTGATGGTCATGCATGATGCTGTGACTGTGTATACATGTTCATATGACCATGATTATTGAAGCACATTGATGGTCATGCATGATGCTGTGACTGTGTATACATGTTCATATGACCATGATTATTGAAGCACATTGATGGTCATGCATGATGCTGTGACTGTGTATACATGTTCATATGACCATGATTATTGAAGCACATTGATGGTCATGCATGATGCTGTGACTGTGTATACATGTTCATATGACCATGATTATTGAAGCACATTGATGGTCATGCATGATGCCTGTGACTGTGTATACATGTGAATATGTGACCATCAGAAGCACATTGATGGTCATGCATGATGCTGTGACTGTGTATACATGTTCATACTGACCATGAATATGAAACTGTTCACATTGATTATTCATGCATGATGCTGTGACATGTTGGACATGATTCAATGACTGTTGTATTGGTTTATTGAAGCACATTGATGGTCATGCATGATGCTGTGACTGTGTATACATGTTCATATGACCATGATTATTGAAGCACATTGATGGTCATGCATGATATACTGTGTATTGTTCAATGACCATGATTAAGTTGATGGTCATGCATGACTGCTGTGTATACATCATTACCAATTATTGAAGCACATTGATGGTCATGCATGATACTGTGTATACTGTTCATATGACCATGATGAAGCGATGGTCATGCATGATGACTATCATGTTGAAACACATTGATGGTCATGCATGATGCTGTGACTGTGTATACATGTTCATATGACCATGCACATTGATTCATGCATGATGTTTTGTAATTTTATTCAGCATGCACATAGATTTGATGAAGCACATCATCACTGTGACCATGTTCATATGTGATGAAGCACATTGATGGTCATGCATGATGCTGTGACTGTGTATACATGTTCATATGACCATGATTATTGAATTGATAATGAAATACATATATGACGAGACTTGATTCATTGATGTGAATGTTCATATGTTTATTCACATTGATGACATGCATGATGCTGTGATTGTGTAAATCATGCTCATCGCGACGCATCTCACATAATTCCTCCGACCGTTCCTGACTGTGATGAGGCAGAATTATCATCAAACATCAACTTACAAGTACATGTAAGTCTCGTTTAATCAATTCTCTTCAAATAACATTTAATTACCGTACCACGATCACATTCAATTTAGTAGATAAACTCTCATATTACTGTCGGCCTACCGCGGACTGACAGCAGTTTGCGCTTACGGACGTTGTGCCATTTCAAGTTTGCCGACCTCTCCCAAAAGAACCAAAGTAAAATTTTGTCATCTTGTTGTCCAAAAATGAAGTGAAGATATCGATTGACCTACCATAAACACAACAATTCGACAGTATTTCCGGGCGCTGAATTATTCTACTACACATTAGACATATCATTTTCCTAGTTCCGGGTCACCTAAAATTGCGTGCGTTCACAGTGACCACAATTAACACAGGTCGATATAAACACATGCCACAGGGCATCTCGGGAGGGGGGGGTTGTAGATAATGGAGTGTCATATGATCTTCTATAACTCCTATCCCGGCTAGGGCAAACCAGGGATATTCCAAATAACTCCCAGTTATTGTCATTGGGTTGGGTTGGGGGTTGGGGGGGGGGGAGTTCAGTAACCTGTCATGTTGTTTTTGTTGTTTGCTGGGGAAAGTCTGAATATTTCCAAAACATAGCCAGCTGAAACTTAATACTTATATAATCCAGATTTTTTTAATGCAATACTGTTTATAACCATTAAAATAAAATGATGTTTTACCCTGCACGTATGTAACCGTGATCGAATGAGGGTCGGCTTCTTACGTCATATCATAGTTGTCAGCGAATCAGTTAATTCATTCAAATTAGCAAATAAAGCTGTATCCCAGGTTTGATACTGTGGAAAGTCTCATTTTAAGTGACGTAAAACAGCGTCGGCTAACGTTTGAAATAGGGGCTTTTGTTTTGGAGGGGGGGGGGGGGGTCTTTTCAGTGTATGGAATAAAACGGCACATGTGGTGATTGGAAAATAATCCAATTACATACGGGAATGCCAAAAATATACAATAGCTTGGTTCGAACGGCCGTCGACGCCGTTATAGGTCACTTCGACTGAGCTTCACGGTTTATAAGTCGAGTATGTTTCCTCTATGGAACATGGTTTTTCATGCAGAATCGAAAACAATATTATTCCCTCCCATAAACGCAACAGCAAGAGGAATTTTTCTCCGGTAAATGTCACACCACCTTTGCCAAAATTTTTACCATTATTGAAAGCCTTGCGGTTTTTTCTTGGAATAGTAAGATAATTTGATACACATTCAGACCGGATATCAATAGTTAATAATATTCCCCAAGCCACATAAATGTGTGGGTTGTACATGTATATACTTTTCCTCAACATTGGGAATATTGCCGTTACTCCGGCATGGCGAATATTAGTAACTACTGATGTTTAATCCACTGGAGTAAAAACAAATCTTTTTTATTTGTCAATGTGTACCGGTAATAAAGTTTTCTTTTCTTTCCACTATCGGAACCTTGTTTTCTTGAGTTTGTACCTATCCCCATTTATAGATGTCCAGCAGCGAGACAGTTGAGACACTCCACGACTCGATTGGATAATAGACCGAGATAGAGAACTCTATTCTTTCACCACCATCAGAACGTTTGTCAAGTCTGAATGGTTTATTACAGTGAAAATTGGATTGATTACATTTCTGCTGAACATTTGGAACTTGGGAGCAATAGTAACCAATATTCCGTGCCGAGTAGAAAATACCTCTTACAAGTCTCAGTCTTTAAGAGATCATTCGCCATGGCGGTCAAGATTTTCAATTGCCTACTTTGGGGACAAGTCATTTTTTCAATGATGAATCTCTCTATTAACTAATGAATTTATATCGGAGGTGACTGAAATCGTTATTCCTGTTTCACCTGGGGTCGACATGCCGAGTTTCCGTCCTGACTGCCTTGTTTCCCCTCGTAGGGGTCGCCCGATTCGGAACTGGACGTGTGACCTGGAATTAGGAAAACAACGTCGTGTATAAACGAGACCCCTGTTGCTTCTTCAGAGTTTGTCCGGGAAAAATTTGTATACCACGTTATAGTGCAGAAATTTGTATACCACGTTATAGTGCAGAAATTTGTATACCACGTTATAGTGCAGAAATTTGTATACCACGTTATAGTGCAGAAATTTGTATACCACGTTATAGTGCAGAAATTTGTATACCACGTTATAGTGCAGAAATTTGTATACCACGTTATAGTGCAGAAATTTGTATACCACGTTATAGTGCAGAAATTTAGGCATAAATTACGACTTTGCCGTGGGTCTAGAGACATGCTGAGGCCGATAGCAGGTTCTGACCATATAGTGGTTCGAAACTGGGTCACATACTGTAGTTGAGCTGCTAACAATTGGCAGTAGGTGTGAAGAGAATTCCTCCCTCAGTAAGAGTTGACCCTTGTACTATTACTCAAAATTACCAGTACCACCCTCCTGTAACAGTTTATGATAAATAAAAATGAATATGACCGATGACAGGGTGGGGGGAATATGTCCAGGGGGAGAATATGTCCAGGTGGGGGGACATGAATGACAGTGGGGGGGGGGGGAAATGACAGGGGGGGGGAATATGGGACAGGGGAGGGAGGGCATGACATGTACATGACATGATGTACTCCTTTTTATTCATGGCGGCCCTTTTTCTCAAGTTAACGAAGGTCCAATAGGGCGCAAAGGTAATAATAAGTGCGCCATGGAGATGAAATGTATTTGTGGTCGGCATAGCGGTGAGGGAAGGGAGATGCTAAGAATCTTAGCTAGCTGTGAACCTTGAACCTTGTGATGCATAGGGGAACAACAACAACAACAACAACAACAACAGTGAATTCAAAGTGAATTGGACCCCTTCAGGCTTCAGGCGATGTTTTCGGGCTAGTCAACACCTGTGTGGAAAAATCCAGGCGACGCTCAATTCTTACCTCAAGTCAGTCCAGCCTCGTACGAAATTTGCCACTTGATCTGAGATGAAAGGCACTTAATTTTGTGAAAATCTTCCTTCCCGTCACGGTCGTTAGAGAGGTTTTTAGGCCTACTTCTGTCTGTAGGCTGCGGCGAGGTTAAGTTTGTTTTCCTTGATCCTTTTATCAGTGTTTATCTGCATATGTCCAAGCAATTCAGTTCCTTGACAAAAGCTATATTGCACACGGTCTTTTCGGTTTGAAGATTCTTACATGACGAACTGATCGATTGATCCTTGCGCCCGCCAGCTACATGTACGCACATGAATGAACTTTCCTTTTTACAACGGTCGTCCACTTCCAACAACCAATCACAACTCACTGAAAATGACGTAAAGACAACGTCAGTTCAAACCACAGTTGCCTGGCCTGTGGGGACAGTAGATGTCGACGTATATTTTCAATAAATTATAAAAAATTAATTAAAAATATGTTTGATTTTTTTTCTTTCTTTCTTTTTCTTTTTCTTCATAATTTACTAAAAATATACATAGAAATCTACCATCCAATATCCCACAGGCCAGGCAACAATTAAACTCCCCAATCGTACATGTCGCTGCATAGGCAAGCGACATATCAAGCTTCATACCAAGTTGTGTAAGTTTACTCTTGGTGTCAATCCGTTACATTGGTACCGTGACCAGGATTTATGGAGCGTGGGGCTCTGGGCCAGAGAATTGGGTTGTCTCGGAGGGGGAGAGGATTTAGGCGGGGAGGAGTGTAAGGGGAGGCACTTGCACCAGTGCTTGTACTAGCTCACAGCTAGTAGTCCGGTGGCTTAAGGCCAGATTTTCACTTTATCGTGACAGAGTGGAATAAAGCACCAAATTTGGCACACGTGTCGTCAGAGGCACCGGGAACAATATCAGAAGGGGTGCCCCCGATTTCGAGGCCCAGGAGGCAATATGTGGCCCAATAGGGGCCCGGGGCCATTTTGGGTCTATACATGTAAATGGCAATTTTTATCCCAACGATTTTCAAAGCATCATATATTCGCCATCCTTCGGGGTAAGAGTCTGAAAATTTCCACACTAATAGTGTTGGCAAAGGTCTAGCGAGAAATGCAGAATAATCCAAGATGGCCACCATAATGACGTTACAGCTAAGTCAGAACCAAAATATGGTCAAATTTTGACGAATTTTCGGTCCGAAATTTTGAATTATTTTTTCCTTTTTTTTGGTGTTAAGTATACAGTAAATATTAGAAAATAATCATATATAACTGACTCAGATGGCACGGCAGCCCCTGGCTGACCTATGCCAAACTGGGTCAAGTTGGACCAGATCCTTATATATGCAATAAACTCGTTGGGGCTACCATACAACGAACCCCGTGACTGGAAAATGCATAGCTTCCAAGTGAAATGTGTCATACTAATATAGCGTTAGACTTCCATCTACACATTTTTGAATATGTTATTCGAAATTACTGCTGCTGAAGATGAAGTGGCTGTGCCAATGCGAAAGCTATGGCCTATTAAAGAGGGTCAATGCTGATTAAAGAGATTCCGGTTTTTACAGGAGCTGAGAAATAGTAGGCAGCTAAAACGATCGCATCCTCTGGAAAGTGGAACAGGGGACCGGCATCGGATGTGAAATATGTAACCGAAAATAAGCACGGTTTGCTTGAACTGAACAATATCTAATATTATCAGTATAAACAAATGAACTGGTTTATGGGATATGTTATGCTTGAAGTTGCGGCTGATAATGTGCATACTTTGTAACGGGCCAGATTGATCGGAGAACGAGACATCGTTATATTAAAGAACATTGATCTTGTTCTGAACAATCTCTCAATTCACTAACGCGTAAGAATGCATGAAATGCTACCAAGATCATTGCCCGTAAAAGAATCACATGGATACAATGTGGGGTATAGCATAAAATATCTTATAGAAGATATCCTACTCTTAGTTATGGGCAATCTGGTATCCAGCCGTGTAATTTTGACATGCCCGTAAGTAGCTTTTTTGCCAAGAATAACTGCGCAGGATCGTGTACTGCAGCCAAATTTTGCGTATAACTGGTAGCCGATACGAATATATACGCTGTGGATGGTGCATACTTGTTGAAATGATAGAATGCTTTGAAGGAAACCAACTGTGACAATGAGATGAGGAATACCTTACTGGCACGTACACTGACCAGTGTTGAGGAAATCTCTATATACTTGTCATGCGCGCTTGTATACTTTCGAGAAAGATTCAGCAAGGAACGGCGTCAGAAGAACAACAGACAGGGTATTGGATGCGACGAGCGATTGAGGGGCTAGAGAGAGCGCTCCTGTAATTGTAACCGCGAGAGTTTGTCAGAAATAAGATTGTTCCGAAATATGTTTTGATCTGAACAGAATGTCATTTCGAAGGCAGGCAACTACTAACTGAGGAACTAATTTCAACCACGGCCATATTATGACAAAGAGAGAGACGTTATGATTTGTCAGTTTATAGCCTCAAATTTTCACGGCAAGCACTGCTTGATCGTGATATGGGTCAGATGTGCTGGTCATAATCTTGGTCTATCCACGCCAAACTCAAAATACCAGCAGCGTCGAAACTGGATACCCAATTTGGAGAAAGAAAATTAATTTTTCGTTGAAAGACTCCAGGAATACAAACCAGGTATTAGCATAGGCTCTAGCTTTATTCAAGCGAATGTGATGGTGAGCCTGTGATACAACTTTTGTTAAGTTCTATCAGGCAGCGGAGAAATGCCCTGCCGGGCACGACGACTTTACCGGAAAATTGTGCGAGCCAATCAGAGACTGCAGTTCCACAAGTGTTACCTTTGTGCGGCGCGAGAATTCACCCAGCAGGCTTTTTAGTTTATGAACTTTGTCTTCTGGAAATGATGCTTTCATAGTTCGGGAGTCCAGTTGAATCCCATACATAACCATAGTAGTAGATGGGTAGTAGATCTTAGCATGTTTGATTGAAATGCTCAAATACTCACACAAGTAAGTGAAAGTATTGAGAGCTATAGACATGATAGAACAGTGGCTAGCGCCATTTGCATCGACGAACATGAAGTCGTCCAGTATGTGGATGACCTCTGATGTGCCGAATTTTGTAGCCATAACCGATTGCAGAGAATGACTTGAGCTCTTTTATATCTTACAGGATGTAGAACATTCCATCGAGAGACACCGATACATAAATGCGGAAGGCATCATCTAAATATATTTTAGCCATCAAGCTTTAGTGGCCATGTTTTTGAACTAGTGCAATCGCGATATCTAATGTCTACATATTCAACATATCAGGTCCTGTTGAATCGCACTGTTAATAGACAAGGCAGATTTTCCAGGGTAAGATAATCGTGTATCACCCTAAAAGAGAACCACCTCCGGCCCGTCGGCAAGTAAACTTTCGCACATGAAAGTCTCAGAGAGCTCGACCATCAAGAGCCCCTAAAAATATTAGGTTTCTTTCTGAGGACTAAGCCTAATTTTTAGCAAGCCTTATTGTCAAAAGGAGGAGTTTAGAAGGGACCAGCAACTCGACTTTCGACAATTCTTTGTCTAATTTAGCTTCTACAATAGCAGGGTCTTGCATAGCAGATGATTGATTACGCGATACAGTAAAGGCATATTTTCTCGAGTGTCAAATATCAAAACGGTTTGTGAAACTTGAAATAAGTAAATCTACCTCAGGATAGTTACTTAGCACAGTTTTAGCCTAATTCCAGTTGGTGTTGGAAGAGTAACTCCCTTTGCCGCTGGATTTACACATGCTAATTTACATGTAAGGAGCCGGGAAGAATCCAATTGGCAACATTTGACGTAGTTCACAACCATGACATGTACGATAACCTGAAGTTTCATCCTTTGAAACAGATTTGTTTTAGTACCGATAATCAGCATTGAGGATGGGACGCTGGTGGCCATATTGGATATGTATAGAAAAGAAAATAGCCAATAAACTTCATGCGTGCTTGATCGAGTCAATCATAACAGAGCTACATGAACTGAAACCTCTCAATGGATTTATAAATATATATGATATATATATTAGCATATAAACAAACACACATGCAACTGTATAGCAATAATACCATTATTGGTGATGCTCTGGCGGCTATATTGGATATTCAACGGGTAATAAAGTTTCTAATTATCGATATTATTTTCTTGTTGAGTCAGTCAGGCTCGTAGAAAACCAATTTCGTGTAAAAAGGCGATTCAAGATGTCAAATAGTCGCCAACAGGAGGCTAATGTATGTATTATGGCGGCCATATTGGATTTATGCAAATTAGGGGCCTTCCACATCCTGTAGAAATGGGCACCCCTTCTGAGATCATTCCTTATGCCCAAATGCGTCTCTCTGCAAAATATGGTGCTTTATTCCAGTCAGTCACGATCTTGACCTTAAGCCACCGGACTATAGCGGGAATTTCCCTTTCGCCCAGTCAGTAGAGCGCTGGTGTGGCAAGTAAGAGGACCCCGGATAGAATGGTCCGTGTAACCTTGCACAATTCAATTTTCGTTTTTTGTTTTTGTGTTCTCAAAATCAAAAATTGAAAATTGACCGTCAATTTTCAATTTTCGTTTTTTGTTTTTGTGTTCTCAAAATCAAAAATTGAAATTTGACCGTCAATTTTCAACTTTCGTTTTTTGTTTTTGGTTTCTCAAAATCAAAAATTGAAAATTGACCGTCAATTTTCAATTTTCGTTTTTCGTTTCACTTGTCCCAAAAATGAAAATCAAATAATGAAAATTGCCTCGACTTGTCCGTTTTTCGTTTTTGGATTTTAACTTTGACTCGTCAATGTTAACTGCGCACGCGCAAGACTTATGATGTCACTTTCGGTTCGCGGAGTAGTATGGAAAGCGCAAATCGGGTTGTTTAGGCAGGTGTGGAGCATAATATGGAAAAACAGTAGGGGGCAAGATGTGGGAGTTTCACTACACTATAGATCCCTGGAGCCAGGAATTCGAGCTAGAATATAATGGGACAACTGCGCATAAGCGAGTAGGCAATCGTGCAGCAGGTGTGAAGCATTATATGGAGAACAACGGGGTTGATACACATGGGAGTTTCATTAAAGTAGGGTAGTATAACAAATACGTGGGTACCCTAATCACATCTTCATTTTATCTAGCCAATTTCTACGTTCCCACTTCGAACTTCCCTTGATATATCTGGACCCCTTCAATGTTCAAATAACTTATAAATAGACACGAGACGTCACTGACCTCGAAAACATTTGAAATTCGAAATGGGTCGCACAAGAGCGTTATTGATTGGCTGACCTAATTAGTGGGCACCTTATTAGGAGGAAAGACGCCGCTAATAGAGGATGATGTCACTCAACGTGACTTCATTCGCAATCGATGTACGCTCTGATTGGTTCTTCTGTCGTTAGTAGGTGAAATTTACACCTCGGATTTTGAACACTGAAGCGGTCAGATGAATCAAGGCAGGTTCGAAGTGGGAACGTAGAAATTGGCTCGATAAAATGAAGATGCCTAATCATAACCCCAAGGAAACTTCCCACGTCGATGCGTTGAAGCGTTTGACACCCACACTTGCGTTGAAGCGTTTTTGACGCTGAACGTTGACGAGCATCTGAACGCTCCAACGATCCAGGTCCCAAAAATAGAGAATGAAGATTGGGCCTGAAGCGTTGAAGCATTCAGACGTCTGACATCAAACGTGGCGATTGTGTGCTTGTTTGAAATGGTGGTTTACGGGCCGCATACTTACTCTTATTGGTATTAAATCTTTGTTGGTATCTTTATAAATACTATATTTCAAATCAATAGCAAATAGCGGTTGTCTGCATGAATGCTGTTCGCTTTTGTAGCGCTCTAAACATCTATTTTTAGAAATGAGAAAATCTAAGACTGCGTTCTGATTGGCTCAGGCCTCAAGGCCAATAACCATTGAGAACAGCGGGATGCCACATATCCAGACCTGTCTGGTGCATCTTCACAAGTCCAGGTAAATCGTGAATCCCCGCACATAGACTGCAGTACTCTCTGTTAATTCAAGATATTAACAGACAGTGATAGTGTACTGTTCCAGCTGTCTCCCCTTCAGAGATTGGTCATTCGACTCCGCCATTTCAAACTAAGACGAGCATTTTCATTGGATCACTATTTATAGGAGCCACCCCAATCTTCATACACAACCACGTGACTGTCTCAGTTGACCGATGACATAGCGCGGCATCGTTTTCGATTTCAAAATCTGGCGTATAACTGGGAAAATGTTGTTGTTGCTACATCAGCCTATCATTGGCCCTCCGTAGAAGGGTCCAATACTATAGGCTATCCCCGCACAGGGTTTACTTGGACATTTTTGGTGATTCGAGTGAGTTCTTGAGTCGTTGCCTCAATCTCGAACATTTCATCCCCGAGGTTATTTTGAATTAGCATGTCGGTATCCCAAGCCGGCGGTGTTTGCCTTGACTCTCGATGTCGATTTCAGCCTGACATCAAAGTTATGCCAGCGATGTCACATCTCAAACCGTCCAGCTAGTGGATTGGAGTAATGAGCTAGCTGAACCTGTTGAATAATTGGTTTGATTTAGAGGATACCCCTTGATCTTTTTTTTATCCAGAACTATCGTGTGAAACCATGCAACCAAGGCAATGTATAGATACCCTAACAAATCGATCAATACACTGGCTCCCGAGGATGGCCTGGTGGGCCACATGCCTCTCACGCTCCACACCTCTCATACGACACGATTTGCGTTTTCTATTCTACTCGTCGTACCGGAAGTGACATGATAACCCGTCCACATGAGAACTTAACATAGATACGTCAAAGTTAAAATCAAAAAACGAAAAACGGACAAGTCGAGGCAATTTTCAATATTTGATTTTCATTTTTGCGTGAAGCAAAACGAAAAACGAAAATTGAAAATTGACTGTCAAATATCAATTTTCGTTTTTTGTTTTTGTAATCCCAGAATCAAAAATTGAAAATTGACGGTCAAATTTCAATTTTTGATTTTCAGAACACAAAAACAAAAAACGAAAATTGAAAATTGACGGTCAATTTTCAATTTTTGATTTTGAGAAACCAAAAACAAAAAACGAAAATTGAAAATTGACGGTCAAATTTCAATTTTTGATTTTAAGAACACAAAAACAAAAAACGAAAATTGAAAATTGACGGTCAATTTTCAATTTTTGATTTTGAGAACACAAAAACAAAAAACGAAAATTGAATTGTGCAAGGTTACACGGACCATGGTGGAGTATATGACATAAATCTTCCGATCACCACACCTACAATATATGCAATAAGTAAGAAAGCACATATAATTGGAATCATTCAGGCTTTTATTGGTATAATATATTGTAACGTTACAAGCGTCTAGTCCGTCATTCATAATCCAGCCGTCGTCCATTAGAGTACGAGCAGGACCAGTTGTGGTGTTTACGCAAAAACGAATCAATAACTGGGATTGTCCACTGGCATTCTGGCCGTCACCGTAGTTAACCCCTTCACTAGTAGAGATCCGGGGATTGAAGAGATGATCACAACCCTACAAGGATGACTGACGCTGATATAAAGGTATATTATGGTATATTCTATACAAATAATATACACGATTACAGATAATAGCGTGGAACCGCGTAGCTCGGACAGAATATCTAAGGAGATGTAACGTTATGCTGTAGAATAATATTTACATATATGTACAGACACTAGGACAGTGTATGCAAATAAACTTGATGTTATATACAAATAATATATCATATTGTGTGCATATAATTTTACAGTTACAGTTATGCGATAAATATGTATGGGTGCGCGATAAAAGCGGCGTGGTCGCTGGCCCTTCTCTTCTGTGTATAAGGGCGGCCTGGCTACTGGCCCTTCACCTCTCCAGGCACAGTTAATCAAGGGCGGCCTGGTTACTAGCCCTTTCCCCACACGATAACTGTATTTGCGACCCTCTGCGACCTTCTGCGACCTGGTCGCAGACAGTCTGCGACCCGGTAATTTCCACCACAAATGGTCCTAGCCACCGGTCTCGAAGCTTCCGAATTTGCTCTGGCCGGGTCACTACGGTATGCAGATAGACCTGGTCCCCGGGGACGAATCGTTGGGCCTTGGCCTTCAGGTTGTATAGACGCTTCTGCCGTGTCAGGGCCTTCTCACTATTTTCCCTCGCATCCTCTTGGACGTCGAAGGTCTTCGACCCACGGCACTGGCTCCGTCCTCTCACTTGGGGGAGCTCCAACTGTCAGTTGAGCTGGTAGAGTCACCTGCCGGCCACACGTCATCATATTCGGCGCATACCCCGTTGTCTCGCGCGCGGCTGCACGGTACGCCATCAGCGTCAGTGGAATATATACCAATCGTCTGGGTGGCGGGCGGCACCAGCATGACGCATCTGATCCAGGGTCCTGTTGAACCTTTCAACTTGGCCATTAGACTGCGGATGGTACGCCGTCGTCTTTGTCTTCTTCATGCCGAGGATCCGACACATACCCCCGAACACTTTGCTCTCAAAGTTCCGCCCCTGATCCGTTGGTATCAGGGAGGGGACACCGAACCGGCTGACGTACAAGTCAATCACAGCCTGGGCCACCGTCTCCGCTTCTTGGTCCGGAAGCGCAGCAGCCTCCACCTACTTCGTGAAATAGTCACAGATGACCACAATATGTAGATTTCCTATCGCCGTCAGGGAGAGAGGGCTCATCAGGTCCACGGTGATACGTTCTCCGGGGCATCCCGTCATCATCCCGCGGTGCTGTCCTCGAAGTTTCTACCCGGCCTGCTTCTTCCGGCTGCACGTGTCGCAGCTCCGTCACCACTGTCGAACGTCACGCTGCAGGCCGACCCAGGTGTACGCTTGTCGCATCTTCTTTCAGATCTTGAACACACCAAGGTGCCCTCCAGTCGGGCTGTCATGACATTCCTTGATTATCCTCTTGTGGAGGGCCGTCGGAACCACCAGTAACTTAGCCTTCTCCCGGCCTCGTACGTCATACCAACGTCGCACCAGGAGGTCTCCTTCCAGGGCCAAGGCTTCGTAGGCTCCCCACAGCGCTTTCGTCACCTCACTGTGTTGACATGATGAACGGGTTAGACATGTCAGGCATGGTCAGGATGGGTGCCGCTATCATCTTCTCCTTCAAGGTCTCAAATGCGATCTGACAATCGTCGGTCCACATAAAGCTCTTCTCCTTCTGAGTAAATTGATGCAGAGGCGCTGCCACGGTCGCAAAGTCTTTGACGAACCTCCGATAATAGCTACACAATCCGAGAAAACTCCCTACCTCGGTCTGAGAGACTGGGGTGGGCCAGTCTCTCACAGCCTGGACTTACTCCGGCTCCGTCTGGATACCAGGGCCGGACACCCCAGGTAGGTGACTTTCCGGGCGCCAATGACACACTTGGAGGGTTTCAACTTAAGCCCGCGAATTTGTAGTCTCTGGAACACCACCTCCAAGTGTGCAAGAATCTCAGCAAACGTCTTCTCGAACACGATGATTTCGTCGAGGTAAATGAGGCAAGTCTCGTAGTGCAGATCGGCCAATACCGCTTCAACCATGCGTTCAAAGGTTCCCGGGGCGTTGCACAGCCCGAACGGCATAATGCGGAACTGGTAAAGGCCATTCCGGGTAGCAAACGCGGACTTGCATCGATCTTCAGGCGCCAATTCAACTTGCCAGTATCCGGACATCAAGTCGAGGGTAGACCACCACTGTGCCCCGTTCAGTGCATAAAGACTGTCATAGATCCTCGGCAGAAGATATGCGTCTTTCTCTGTGACGTGATTCAGAACCGATAATCGACGCAGAATCGAGATTTACCGTCCTTCTTCTTCACTAGAACGACAGTTGCCGACCACGGTCACTCGGAGGGCTCTACTACACCTTGTCGTAACATCTCGTCAACCTGCTTGTCGATCTCCCATCGGGCATGAAGGGGCTATCTTCTAGGTGGAATACGAATCGGGGGTGCATTCCCCGTCTTTCTCTGATGTTGTACCCTGGTCGTACGCCCAAGGTCATCGTCGTCAGCAGCAAACAAACCAGCTGGTCGACTTAGCCTTTTTTCAACTTCCCTCAGCTGGGCTGCATTCAGGCCGTCCTTGGACTTCTCCAACAGAGGCTGCATATATGCTGGCAGGGTTGTCGTCCACGCCTTCGGCTCTGTAGGCTCTTCCGGAACATCACATAGTGTGGACACACTACCACAGAAGGTACCAGCGTGCATGACTGTGGACTCATCGGAAGCGTTCAGCATACGAATATGCACACTACCATCAGATGCAACTCGAGAAAGCGTTCTCGCCAGGACTAGGCCGGTCTTCTCGTTAAATGCGAGCTCCCCCTCTACTTCACCTCTCCCGGCACAGGAAATCAAGGGCGGCCCGGTTGCTAGCCCTTTACTCACGACCCTCTGCGACCCGGTCGCAAGCCTCTGCGACCTTCTGCGACCCGGTCGCAGCCCGTCTGAGATCTTCTGCGACCCGGTCGCAAGTCGTCTTCTTCCGTCGTTGAAACGTTACGGCTGTAACGCTCTCTCGATACACGACACCCAGTCGTTGGAGCCTCTCCACGGATGTGGCAGCCCGTCGTCTTCTTCACCCCCAGTCGTCGGAGCCTGACCCAACTTGTCACCTTACCAGTTTGCTTCCCGCACAGGTAAGTACAGCACGGCATCTCAACCCTCACGACTGCTGCGATCCGTCTATAGCAACTTCACGACTACACAACTTTACGACGACTCTCCAGAAACACGTACAGCTCGTCTTCCGTGGCCGTTACAACATCTACTTGGTTATATATTGCGTTATCATTTCATCTGGTACCGATGTAGCATCATTACTGGCTGTAAACCGCTGATGGCGACTCTCTGCGACCCTCTGCAACCCGTTCGCAAGCCTCGCCCGGTCGCAATCCGTCCGCGACCTTCTGCGACCCGGTCGCAAGTCTGTCAGATTTCACGGTTTATCGACGTTTCTCGGGAGAAGAAGCCCGTCTTCGCTGCGCCTTGTCTTCTCTGTACTGTCTGTAATCTTTGCGGTCTCTTTCGCCCCCTTACAGCGTCTATGCGACCGTCTGCGACCTTTCTGCGGCCTTCTGCTATCCGGTCGAAGGGCTCTCAGATTCCACGATTTATCGATGTTCCTCGGGAGAAGAAGCCCGTCTTTGCTGTGACCTTTTGCGACCCGGTCGCAGCGCGCTGCGTCCCGATCGCCGACCTCACGGGCTGCACGATTTGTCGTTGAATAACGGTAGGAGAGATTGGCTCTATTATCTCTTGCGTGCTTCCTCCAGATCTGTCTTTCTGGTACTCTCCCGCTCGAAATGTCTGCACAGGTCTGATTATATACTGCGTGCAATCTCCGCACCCGAAAAGTCCCCACAGGAAGTCCCCCCACGAACGGAGACGTTTCACCCGCCATGATCGAAAGATCGTCTCTCACAGCGAAATTACAGTTCATAGTCCGCAAACTAGAATGGCATCCCAATCTAGAACCTGCAGAGAATATTTCACGTAATTGTCAATTCATATCTTGCTCTGGTAAGCGAGAAATACGGGGGACTGATGATACATGTCAAGGTCGTTCCACGTATTCCATTCTAGGTCACCCTCATAGTCGAATCGTTCTCTACACCAACGGTTAACCGTTACAATATATGAGCACAATGTTTTAATGTTAATCTGTATAGGTAAAGCAGGTTTATCCCCACTACGCCCAATGCTGGAAATATTCAATCCTGATATAATTCTCCATTTGTTACCCATCATGATGATATACATACAATATGGCTGTGCTTGTCCGGCACTAAAACAAAGTACAAGTCAGTTCAGCCGGTCAGTCGATAATGTATCGGTAATATTGGTAACATCATACTGAAACAACGTGATCAGATTTGTTGAGGCTTGGACTGTCCGGTGAATAAGAATAGAATAGTTTATTTGCGTAAAAAGTTCTGTCCAACTAGGGCTAAAACACAATACATACATATAAAACATACACAACTACAAACATCAGACAAACATGCAAATATACAAAAATGTTCCCATTTAGCAGACATTAAAATGGCCAGATTTTAAAATAACCATAGGCATGTTACTCTTGAGTAAGGTGTATATATTCAATAACCATAGGCATGTTACTCTTGAGTAAGGTGTATATATTCATAGGCGATTATTGTTTCAGATAGAACATAACCATCTTCTCTAACCTAAGAGGCTAATACTGTCGTAGACAAATTTTGCGGTTGCTTCAGCCATGATAACTTTTGACTCATCAACAAGTTGCTGTACTAATGGGTACTGATTGTGCACCCCTGTTGGCTGACCTGTATCTGTTCTCTTATGGATATGACTATATGCAGGCGCATTCAAAAACCGATCCATTCAAAGCCCGTTCCTTCCCATTCACCAATCGCTATGTATACGATCTTCTCGCCGTGGATATTCGCTATATAAATGACGCAGTGAAGGATATATATCCACCTTCACTGTATTTGAAGGAAACTACAGACAACTCTACACATCATATTTAGATCTATATCTCTATAAAAATGAAGCGGGCATTCTCTCTCGTCGACTTTATGACAAAGAGATGATTACAATTTCGACATCGTAAACTATCCCTTTCTGGACAGTAATATCCCAGTGGGACCTGCATATGGCGTATACATATCTCGCTTAGTAGCATTTGCTAGATCCTGTGAATGTGACGATTTTAATCAACGTCACAAAACATTGTTACAGAAACATATAAAACAGGGCTATTCCACCAAACGCCTCCACTCAACGTTTCTCAAATCTGGCGATACATATCGCATGCTGATAAAAAAATACGAACGTAGCGTGCAAGATCTATGGCGCTACGTTTCTTAACTTGTGTCTAATTCCGCTTAACCCGGGGCTACGGGCCTCATGGTACTCAAATGAACAGGCACAATCAAAGCGTGGCTGAGATACATCGTTCTTTAGATGACGACTTTACAGCGAATTATGGATTAAGAATACTGATCAGCGATACGGATTTTATATTTTTGGAACATCATGATGTCTTGCCGGCATCATTGAAAATTGTTGACCGCTTCTCTCTTGCAGGAAACAAGCCTAAGTTTATGTATACTATGATTGTCTTTTTTGAATTTGGTGCTAAGACTGTCATATGGAATATGGACTAGGTCTTTGGATTATGGACGCGGATATTCTCTAACGGACGACAGCTGAATTATGAATGACGGACGCTTGTAATTGAATAAGTTGGCATGGTCAGTGGGGAGAGTGGGGTAGGATGAGGGTAAGCATAGCGCATTAAGCAGGGAGGTCTGTTTTTCATCACGGAAAGTGTCACATATCGTGCATAAACGATGACATCTGGGTGTGTTGGAGTAACGCCCCTTTTCGATTGAAAATTTATTAGCGCTAATTTGATTACCGCAGAACGATGTCTGTTGTTTTTATTGCAATTCTGTAACTCGCAAGGCGAGGAGCATGTTTCAATTCACTGTATGTAGAGAGCTTGCTGTTAAGCTTTATTTACAAGTATTGATATATATAGTTTCAATTTGATCTTTAATGAACTCATCAGTCGAGTGGGGGATTCGACAGCCAAGGTTTTTCCAGATGTGGTCGGACTTGACACTCAAGATGTTCTTTACATAACATATCCCGTTGCTTCTGTTATTTGGGTGTTAATTAATTACTCCTATCTTCTAGCCCAGCAAGGACACTGGACAAACAGATTTAAATCCGAGAACGCTCTTAGCCCGATGACAGCTTGAGGGTTTACAAACTTGTAACCTTCCCGATCTTATATCAGAATAGTCAGTCTTTAGTTCAATCATTAGTGAACAAGATTCGGGGGGGGGGGGGGAACACCTAAACAGAATCATGTTGAGGTCTCGTAAACCTGATCCTGCTATTGTACCGCGCTGTACCTAAATGGAAAAAGACCTGGTGAATTAGATGGGTATCTTAGAATAGCACAAATTCTAGTGCTGAAAATTCGAATCCCGCACGGGAATCGACCAAATTTTCAGCACTAGAATTTGTAATATTCTAAGATAGTGTTATCCCAAAATAACGAAAATACTGTCATATACTTTTGTCTGTGAACTATAGTGATCACGTGCCCTCCCCGTGACCTCAAGTTTAACTGTACAGAGGTCAATACGCGCCCACCGATATTAGCCACTACTATGATGTCAGGGCCTCCCCAGTCCCGATTTATGCCACGCTCTAATTTATAGGCCAGACTAACGCGATTATTTGAAGCGTATATTGTCACCACGTAAGTGGTCCACGGTCTTTCGCACTTGCAACAGGGGGCAGAACAATGTCAATATGTTACCACTGAGCTACACCGTGAACACAAATTCAGTGATATTTACAGCAGCGTTGAATCCATTTTTACAATTACGTTGAACGATATTTAGTTTGTTTAACTTCAGAAAAATATGATTGCGTGATCCGTGATCATATATTTGTTATAATGGGAAATCCCTCGTTAAAGACGCCAATAAATGAAAACAAAGTGATCCTTTAGCTTATTTTGCCTTCTCATTAAACAATTCCTGTGTATGTCAAGAAATCCGTTATTCACAGAATGACAGCATACTCTGTTGTCTACAAGTTTGAGCGATTTCTAACGATTTATTTTCTCCGCCAAACTAATGCACCTTAAGAGGGACGGTTTCGTTAACTGATGCAAGAGATCCTTTTCCCCCCGAGACCTTCATCCCGACTAACCAAAATATTTCTTTGTACATCCAGGCCAAATAAGCACTTTAACAAATTTTCCCGAGGCTTTGACAATTTTGTTGTACATTCATGCCAGAATAATGACTTTAGCAAAATTTCGCTAGGCGTTTATCCCGACTAACCATCAGGTTATTGTACATTCATGCTAAATTAATCATTTTAGCAAATTTTCGCTAGACGTTGACCACCACTAACCAACAATTTTGTTGTACATTCATGCCAAAATAATGACTTTAGCAAAATTTCGCTAGTTTTATCCCGACTAACCTAGAATTTTGTTGTACATTTATGCCAAAATAATCACTTTAGCAAATTTTCGCTAGACGTTGACCTCGACTAACCAACAATTGTGTTGTTCCTCATGTCAAAATAATCACTTGAGCAAATTTTCGGTAGACGTTTATCCCGACTAACCATCAGTTTTTACTCATATTCATGCTAAACTAATCACTTGAGCAAATTTTCGCTAGACGTTGACTTCGACTAACCAACAATTGTGTTGTTCCTCATGTCAAAATAATCACTTGAGCAAATTTTCGCTAGACGTTGAACTCGACTAACCAACAATTGTGTTGTTCCTCCTGTCAAAATAATCACTTGAGCAAATTTTCGCTAGACGTTTATCCCTACTAACCATCAGTTTTTCCTCACATTCATGCTAAATTAATCACTTTAGCAAATTTTCGCTAGACGTTGACCTCGACTAACCAACAATTGTGTTGTTCCTCATGTCAAAATAATCACTTGAGCAAATTTTCGCTAGACGTTTATCCCGACTAACCATCAGGTTTTCCTCACATTCATGCTAAATTAATCACTTTAGCAAATTTTCGCTAGACGTTGACCTCGACTAACCAACAATTGTGTTGTTCCTCATGTCAAAATAATCACTTGAGCAAATTTTCGCTAGACGTTTATCCCGACTAAGCATCAGTTTTTCCTCACATTCATGCTAAATTAATCACTTTAGCAAATTTTCGCTAGACGCTGACCTCGACTAACCAGCAATTGTGTTGTTCCTCATGTCAAAATAATCACTTGAGCAAATTTTCGCTAGACGTTTATCCCGACTAACCATCAGTTTTTTCTCACATTCATGCTAAATTAATCACTTTAGCAAATTTTCGCTAGACGTTGACCACGACTAACCAGCAATTTTGTTGTACATTCATGCCAAAATAATGACTTTAGCAAAATTTCGCTAGTTTTATCCCGACTAACCTACAATTTTGTTGTACATTTATGCCAAAATAATCACTTTAGCAAATTTTCGCTAGACGTTGACTTCGACTAACCAACAATTGTGTTGTTCCTCATGTCAAAATAATCACTTGAGCAAATTTTCGGTAGACGTTAATCCCGACTAACCATCAGTTTTTCCTCACATTCATGCTAAATTAATCACTTTAGCAAATTTTCGCTAGACGTTGACCTCGACTAACCAACAATTGTGTTGTTCCTCATGTCAAAATAATCACTTGAGCAAATTTTCGCTAGACGATGAACTCGACTAACCAACAATTGTGTTGTTCCTCATGTCAAAATAATCACTTGAGCAAGTTTTCGCTAGACGTTTATCCCGACTAACCATCAATTTTTCCTCACATTCATGCTAAATTAATCACTTTAGCAAATTTTCGCTAGACGTTGACCTCGACTAACCAACAATTGTGTTGTTCCTCATGTCAAAATAATCACTTGAGCAAATTTTCGCTAGACGTTTATCTCGACTAACCATCAGTTTTTCCTCACATTCATGCTAAATTAATCACTTTAGCAAATTTTCGCTAGACGTTGACCACGACTAACCAACAATTTTGTTGTACATTCATGTCAAAATAATGACTTTAGCAAAATTTCGCTAGTTTTATCCCGACTAACCTACAATTTTGTTGTACATTTATGCCAAAATAATCACTTTAGCAAATTTTCGCTAGACGTTGACCTCGACTAACCAACAATTGTTTTGTTCCTCATGTCAAAATAATCACTTGGGCAAATTTTCGGTAGACGTTTATCCCGACTAACCATCAGTTTTTCCTCACATTCATGCTAAATTAATCACTTTAGCAAATTTTCGCTAGACGTTGACCTCGACTAACCAACAATTGTGCTGTTCCTCATGTCAAAATAATCACTTGAGCAAATTTTCGCTAGACGTTTATCCCGACTAACCATCAGTTTTTCCTCACATTCATGCTAAATTAATCACTTTAGCAAATTTTCGCTAGATGTTGACCTCGACTAACCAACAATTGTGTTGTTCCTCATGTCAAAATAATCACTTGAGCAAATTTTCGCTAGACGTTTATCCCGACTAAGCATCAGTTTTTCCTCACATTCATGCTAAATTAATCACTTTAGCAAATTTTCGCTAGACGCTGACCTCGACTAACCAGCAATTGTGTTGTTCCTCATGTCAAAATAATCACTTGAGCAAATTTTCGCTAGACGTTTATCCCGACTAACCATCAGTTTTTCCTCACATTCATGCTAAATTAATCACTTTAGCAAATTTTCGCTAGACGTTGACCACGACTAACCAGCAATTTTGTTGTACATTCATGCCAAAATAATGACTTTAGCAAAATTTCGCTAGCTTTATCCCGACTAACCTACAATTTTGTTGTACATTTATGCCAAAATAATCACTTTAGCAAATTTTCGCTAGACGTTGACCTCGACTAACCAACAATTGTGTTGTTCCTCATGTCAAAATAATCACTTGAGCAAATTTTCGGTAGACGTTAATCCCGACTAACCATCAGTTTTTCCTCACATTCATGCTAAATTAATCACTTTAGCAAATTTTCTCTAGACGTTGACCTCGACTAACCAACAATTGTGTTGTTCCTCATGTCAAAATAATCACTTGAGCAAATTTTCGCTAGACGATGAACTCGACTAACCAACAATTGTGTTGTTCCTCATGTCAAAATAATCACTTGAGCAAGTTTTCGCTAGACGTTTATCCCGACTAACCATCAGTTTTTCCTCACATTCATGCTAAATTAATCACTTTAGCAAATTTTCGCTAGACGTTGACCTCGACTAACCAACAATTGTGTTGTTCCTCATGTCAAAATAATCACTTGAGCAAATTTTCGCTAGACGTTTATCTCGACTAACCATCAGTTTTTCCTCACATTCATGCTAAATTAATCACTTTAGCAAATTTTCGCTAGACGTTGACCACGACTAACCAACAATTTTGTTGTACATTCATGCCAAAATAATGACTTTAGCAAAATTTCGCCAGTTTTATCCCGACTAACCTACAATTTTGTTGTACATTTATGCCAAAATAATCACTTTAGCAAATTTTCGCTAGACGTTGACCTCGACTAACCAACAATTGTGTTGTTCCTCATGTCAAAATAATCACTTGAGCAAATTTTCGGTAGACGTTAATCCCGACTAACCATCAGTTTTTCCTCACATTCATGCTAAATTAATCACTTTAGCAAATTTTCGCTAGACGTTGACCTCGACTAACCAACAATTGTGTTGTTCCTCATGTCAAAATAATCACTTGAGCAAATTTTCGCTAGACGATGAACTCGACTAACCAACAATTGTGTTGTTCCTCATGTCAAAATAATCACTTGAGCAAATTTTCGCTAGACGTTTATCCCGACTAACTATCAGTTTTTCCTCACATTCATGCTAAATTAATCACTTTAGCAAATTTTCGCTAGACGTTGACCTCGACTAACCAACAATTCGTGCGTTCTCAAGTGTCAAAATAATCACTTGAGCAAATTTTCGCTAGACGTTTATCTCTGGATCAACTCATCAGTTTTCCTCACATTCATGCTAAATTAATCACTTTAGCAAATTTTCGCCAGACGTTGACCACGACTAACCAACAATTTTGCTGTACATTCATGTCGTAAGCCACGACTTTAGCAAAATTTCGCTAGTTTTATCCTGACTAACCTACAATTTGTTGTACATTTATGCCAAAATAATCACTTTAGCAAATTTTCGCTAGACGTTGACCTCGACTAACCAACAATTGTTTTGTTCCTCATGTCAAAAATAATCACTTGAGCAAATTTTCGGTAGACGTTTATCCTGACTAACCATCAGTTTTCCTCACATTCATGCTAGAACTAATCACGATAAATTTTCGCTAGACGTTGACCTCGACTAACCAACAATTGTGTTGTTCCTCATGTCAAAATAATCACTTGAGCAAATTTTCGCTAGACGTTTATCCCGACTAACCATCAGTTTTTCCTCACATTCATGCCAAATTAATCACTTTAGCAAATTTTCGCTAGACGTTGACCACGACTAACCAGCAATTTTGTTGTACATTCATGCCAAAATAATGACTTTAGCAAAATTTCGCTAGTTTTATCCCGACTAACCTACAATTTTGTTGTACATTTATGCCAAAATAATCACTTTAGCAAATTTTCGCTAGACGTTGGGACCTCGACCAACCAACAATTGTGTTGTTCCTCATGTCAAAATAATCACTTGAGCAAATTTTCGGTAGACGTTAATCCCGACTAACCATCAGTTTTTCCTCACATTCATGCTAAATTAATGCAAATTTTCGCTAGACGTTGACCTCGACTAACCAACAATTGTGTTGTTCCTCATGTCAAAATAATCACTTGAGCAAATTTTCGCTAGACGTTGAACTCGACTAACCAACAATTGTGTTGTTCCTCATGTCAAAATAATCACTTGAGCAAGTTTTCGCTAGACGTTTATCCCGACTAACCATCAGTTTTTCCTCACATTCATGCTAAATTAATCACTTTAGCAAATTTTTGCTAGACGTTAACCTCGACTAACCAACAATTGTGTTGTTCCTCATGTCAAAATAATCACTTGAGCAAATTTTCGCTAGACGTTTATCTCGACTAACCATCAGTTTTTCCTCACATTCATGCTAAATTAATCACTTTAGCAAATTTTCGCTAGACGTTGACCACGACTAACCAACAATTTTGTTGTACATTCATGTCAAAATAATGACTTTAGCAAAATTCCGCTAGTTACATTTATGCCAAAATAATCACTTTAGCAAATTTTCGCTAGACGTTGACCTCGACTAACCAACAATTGTTTTGTTCCTCATGTCAAAATAATCACTTGAGCAAATTTTCGGTAGACGTTTATCCCGACTAACCATCAGTTTTTTCTCACATTCATGCTAAATTAATCACTTTAGCAAATTTTCGCTAGACGTTGACCTCGACTAACCAACAATTGTGCTGTTCCTCATGTCAAAATAATCACTTGAGCAAATTTTCGCTAGACGTTTATCCCGACTAACCATCAGTTTTTCCTCACATTCATGCTAAATTAATCACTTTAGCAAATTTTCGCTAGACGTTGACCTCGACTAACCAACAATTGTGTTGTTCCTCATGTCAAAATAATCACTTGAGCAAATTTTCGCTAGACGTTTAGCATCAGTTTTTCCTCACATTCATGCTAAATTAATCACTTTAGCAAATTTTCGCTAGACGCTGACCTCGACTAACCAGCAATTGTGTTGTTCCTCATGTCAAAATAATCACTTGAGCAAATTTTCGCTAGACGTTTATCCCGACTAACCATCAGTTTTTCCTCACATTCATGCTAAATTAATCACTTTAGCAAATTTTCGCTAGACGTTGACCACGACTAACCAGCAATTTTGTTGTACATTCATGCCAAAATAATGACTTTAGCAAAATTTCGCTAGTTTTATCCCGACTAACCTACAATTTTGTTGTACATTTATGCCAAAATAATCACTTTAG
Organism: Hanleya hanleyi; assembly: GCA_036873755.1. Classification (NCBI taxonomy): domain Eukaryota; kingdom Metazoa; phylum Mollusca; class Polyplacophora; order Lepidopleurida; family Hanleyidae; genus Hanleya; species Hanleya hanleyi. Next base: position 42,676 of record JAVTVY010013362.1, read on the forward strand.
CAAATTTTCGCTAGACGTTGACCTCGACTAACCAACAATTGTGTTGTTCCTCATGTCAAAATAATCACTTGAGCAAATTTTCGCTAGACGTTTATCCCGACTAACCACATTCATGCTAAATTAATCACTTTAGCAAATTTTCGCTAGACGTTGACCTCGACTAACCAACAATTGTGTTGTTCCTCATGTCAAAATAATCACTTGAGCAAATTTTCGCTAGACGATGAACTCGACTAACCAACAATTGTGTTGTTCCTCATGTCAAAATAATCACTTGAGCAAGTTTTCGCTAGACGTTTATCCCGACTAACCATCAGTTTTTCCTCACATTCATGCTAAATTAATCACTTTAGCAAATTTTCGCTAGACGTTGACCTCGACTAACCAACAATTGTGTTGTTCCTCATGTCAAAATAATCACTTGAGCAAATTTTCGCTAGACGTTTATCCCGACTAACCATCAGTTTTTCCTCACATTCATGTTAAATTAATCACTTTAGCAAATTTTCGCTAGACGTTGACCACGACTAACCAACAATTTTGTTGTACATTCATGCCAAAATAATGACTTTAGCAAAATTTCGCTAGTTTTATCCCGACTAACCTACAATTTTGTTGTACATTTATGCCAAAATAATCACTTTAGCAAATTTTCGCTAGACGTTGACCTCGACTAACCAACAATTGTGTTGTTCCTCATGTCAAAATAATCACTTGAGCAAATTTTCGGTAGACGTTAATCCCGACTAACCATCAGTTTTTCCTCACATTCATGCTAAATTAATCACTTTAGCAAATTTTCGCTAGACGTTGACCTCGACTAACCAACAATTGTGTTGTTCCTCATGTCAAAATAATCACTTGAGCAAATTTTCGCTAGACGTTGAACTCGACTAACCAACAATTGTGTTGTTCCTCATGTCAAAATAATCACTTGAGCAAATTTTCGCTAGACGTTTATCCCGACTAACCATCAGTTTTTCCTCACATTCATGCTAAATTAATCACTTTAGCAAATTTTCGCTAGACGTTGACCTCGACTAACCAACAATTGTGTTGTTCCTCATGTCAAAATAATCACTTGAGCAAATTTTCGCTAGACGTTTATCTCGACTAACCATCAGTTTTTCCTCACATTCATGCTAAATTAATCACTTTAGCAAATTTTCGCTAGACGTTGACCACGACTAACCAACAATTTTGTTGTACATTCATGTCAAAATAATGACTTTAGCAAAATTTCGCTAGTTTTATCCCGACTAACCTACAATTTTGTTGTACATTTATGCCAAAATAATCACTTTAGCAAATTTTCGCTAGACGTTGACCTCGACTAACCAACAATTGTTTTGTTCCTCATGTCAAAATAATCACTTGAGCAAATTTTCGGTAGACGTTTATCCCGACTAACCATCAGTTTTTCCTCACATTCATGCTAAATTAATCACTTTAGCAAATTTTCGCTAGACGTTGACCTCGACTAACCAACAATTGTGCTGTTCCTCATGTCAAAATAATCACTTGAGCAAATTTTCGCTAGACGTTTATCCCGACTAACCATCAGTTTTTCCTCACATTCATGCTAAATTAATCACTTTAGCAAATTTTCGCTAGACGTTGACCTCGACTAACCAACAATTGTTTTGTTCCTCATGTCAAAATAATCACTTGAGCAAATTTTCGGTAGACGTTTATCCCGACTAACCATCAGTTTTTCCTCACATTCATGCAAAATTAATCACTTTAGCAAATTTTCGCTAGACGTTGACCTCGACTAACCAACAATTGTGTTGTTCCTCATATCAAAATAATCACTTGAGCAAATTTTCGCTAGACGTTTATCCCGACTAACCATCAGTTTTTTCTCACATTCATGCTAAATTAATCACTTTAGCAAATTTTCGCTAGACGTTGACCACGACTAACCAGCAATTTTGTTGTACATTCATGCCAAAATAATGACTTTAGCAAAATTTCGCTAGTTTTATCCCGACTAACCTACAATTTTGTTGTACATTTATGCCAAAATAATCACTTTAGCAAATTTTCGCTAGACGTTGACCTCGACCAACCAACAATTGTGTTGTTCCTCATGTCAAAATAATCACTTGAGCAAATTTTCGGTAGACGTTAATCCCGACTAACCATCAGTTTTTCCTCACATTCATGCTAAATTAATCACTTTAGCAAATTTTCGCTAGACGTTGACCTCGACTAACCAACAATTGTGTTGTTCCTCATGTCAAAATAATCACTTGAGCAAATTTTCGCTAGACGTTGAACTCGACTAACCAACAATTGTGTTGTTCCTCATGTCAAAATAATCACTTGAGCAAGTTTTCGCTAGACGTTTATCCCGACTAACCATCAGTTTTTCCTCACATTCATGCTAAATTAATCACTTTAGCAAATTTTCGCTAGACGTTGACCTCGACTAACCAACAATTGTGTTGTTCCTCATGTCAAAATAATCACTTGAGCAAATTTTCGCTAGACGTTTATCTCGACTAACCATCAGTTTTTCCTCACATTCATGCTAAATTAATCACTTTAGCTAATTTTCGCTAGACGTTGACCACGACTAACCAACAATTTTGTTGTACATTCATGTCAAAATAATGACTTTAGCAAAATTTCGCTAGTTTTATCCCGACTAACCTACAATTTTGTTGTACATTTATGCCAAAATAATCACTTTAGCAAATTTTCGCTAAACGTTGACCTCGACTAACCAACAATTGCTTTGTTCCTCATGTCAAAATAATCACTTGAGCAAATTTTCGGTAGACGTTTATCCCGACTAACCATCAGTTTTTCCTCACATTCATGCTAAATTAATCACTTTAGCAAATTTTCGCTAGACGTTGACCTCGACTAACCAACAATTGTGCTGTTCCTCATGTCAAAATAATCACTTGAGCAAATTTTCGCTAGACGTTGAACTCGACTAACCAACAATTGTGTTGTTCCTCATGTCAAAATAATCACTTGAGCAAGTTTTCGCTAGACGTTTATCCCGACTAACCATCAGTTTTTCCTCACATTCATGCTAAATTAATCACTTTAGCAAATGTTCGCTAGACGTTGACCTCGACTAACCAACAATTGTGTTGTTCCTCATGTCAAAATAATCACTTGAGCAAATTTTCGCTAGACGTTTATCCCGACTAACCATCAGTTTTTCCTCACATTCATGCTAAATTAATCACTTTAGCAAATTTTCGCTAGACGTTGATCACGACTAACCAACAATTTTGTTGTACATTCATGCCAAAATAATGACTTTAGCAAAATTTCGCTAGTTTTATCCCGACTAACCTACAATTTTGCTGTACATTTATACCAAAATAATCACTTTAGCAAATTTTCGCTAGACGTTGACCTCGACTAACCAACAATTGTGTTGTTCCTCATGTCAAAATAATCACATGAGCAAATTTTCGGTAGACGTTAATCCCGACTAACCATCAGTTTTTCCTCACATTCATGCTAAATTAATCACTTTTGCAAATTTTCGCTAGACGTTGACCTCGACTAACCAACAATTGTGTTGTTCCTCATGTCAAAATAATCACTTGAGCAAATTTTCGCTAGACGTTGAACTCGACTAACCAACAATTGTGTTGTTCCTCATGTCAAAATAATCACTTGAGCAAATTTTCGTTAGACGTTTATCCCGACTAACCATCAGTTTTTCCTCACATTCATGCTAAATTAATCACTTTAGCAAATTTTCGCTAGACGTCGACCTCGACTAACCAACAATTGTGTTGTTCCTCATGTCAAAATAATCACTTGAGCAAATTTTCGCTAGACGTTTATCCCGACTAACCATCAGTTTTTCCTCACATTCATGCTAAATTAATCCCTTTAGCAAATTTTCGCTAGACGTTGACCTCGACTAACCAACAATTGTGTTGTTCCTCATGTCAAAATAATCACTTGAGCAAATTTTCGCTAGACGTTTATCCCGACTAACCATCAGTTTTTCCTCGCATTCATGCTAAATTAATCACTTTAGCAAATTTTCGCTAGACGTTGACCACGACTAACCAACAATTTTGTTGTACATTCATGCCAAAATAATGACTTTAGCAAAATTTCGCTAGTTTTATCCCGACTAACCTACAATTTTGTTGTACATTTATGCTAAAATAATCACTTTAGCAAATTTTCGCTAGACGTTGACCTCGACTAACCAAAAATTGTGTTGTTCCTCATGTCAAAATAATCACTTGAGCAAATTTTCGGTAGACGTTTATCCCGACTAACCATCAGTTTTTCCTCACATTCATGCTAAATTAATCACTTTAGCAAATTTTCGCTAGACGTTGACCTCGACTAACCAACAATTGTGCTGTTCCTCATGTCAAAATAATCACTTGAGCAAATTTTCGCTAGACGTTTAACTCGACTAACCAACAATTGTGTTGTTCCTCATGTCAAAATAATCACTTGAGCAAATTTTCGCTAGACGTTTATCCCGACTAACCATCAGTTTTTCCTCACATTCATGCTAAATTAATCACTTTAGCAAATGTTCGCTAGACGTTGACCTCGACTAACCAACAATTGTGTTGTTCCTCATGTCAAAATAATCACTTGAGCAAATTTTCGCTAGACGTTTATCCCGACTAACCATCAGTTTTTCCTCACATTCATGCTAAATTAATCACTTTAGCAAATTTTCGCTAGACGTTGACCACGACTAACCAACAATTTTGTTGTACATTCATGCCAAAATAATGACTTTAGCAAAATTTCGCTAGTTTTATCCCGACTAACCTACAATTTTGTTGTACATTTATGCTAAAATAATCACTTTAGCAAATTTTCGCTAGACGTTGACCTCGACTAACCAACAATTGTGTTGTTCCTCATGTCAAAATAATCACTTGAGCAAATTTTCGGTAGACGTTTATCCCGACTAACCATCAGTTTTTCCTCACATTCATGCTAAATTAATCACTTTTGCAAATTTTCGATAGACGCTGACCTCGACTAACCAACAATTGTGTTGTTCCTCATGTCAAAATAATCACTTGAGCAAATTTTCGCTAGACGTTGAACTCGACTAACCAACAATTGTGTTGTTCCTCATGTCAAAATAATCACTTGTGCAAATTTTCGCTAGACGTTTATCCCGACTAACCATCAGTTTTTCCTCACATTCATGCTAAATTAATCACTTTAGCAAATTTTCGTTAGACGTTGACCTCGACTAACCAACAATTGTGTTGTTCCTCATGTCAAAATAATCACTTGAGCAAATTTTCGCTAGACGTTTATCCCGACTAACCATCAGTTTTTCCTCACATTCATGCTAAATTAATCACTTTAGCAAATTTTCGCTAGACGTTGACCACGACTAACCAACAATTTTGCTGTACATTCATGCCAAAATAATGACTTTAGCAAAATTTCGCTAGTTTTATCCCGACTAACCTACAATTTTGCTGTACATTTATGCCAAAATAATCACTTTAGCAAATTTTCGCTAGACGTTGACCTCGACTAACCAACAATTGTGTTGTTCCTCATGTCAAAATAATCACTTGAGCAAATTTTCGCTAGACGTTTATCCCGACTAACCATCAGTTTTTCCTCACATTCATGCTAAATTAATCACTTTTCCAAATTTTCGCTAGACGTTGACCTCGACTAACCAACAATTGTGTTGTTCCTCATGTCAAAATAATCACTTGAGCAAATTTTCGCTAGACGTTGACCTCGACTAACCAACAATTGTGTTGTTCCTGATGTCAAAAGAATCACTTGAGCAAATTTTCGCTAGACGTTTATCCCGACTAACCATCAGTTTTTCCCCACATTCATGCTAAATTAATCACTTTAGCAAATTTTCGCTAGACGTTGACCTCGACTAACCAACAATTGTGTTGTTCCTCATGTCAAAATAATCACTTGAGCACATTTTCGCTAGACGTTTATCCCGACTAACCATCAGTTTTTCCTCACATTCATGCTAAATTAATCACCTTAGCAAATTTTCGCTAGACGTTGACCTCGACTAACCAACAATTGTGTTGTTCCTCATGTCAAAATAATCACTTGAGCAAATTTTCGCTAGACGTTTATCCCGACTAACCATCAGTTTTTCCTCACATTCATGCTAAATTAATCACTTTAGCAAATTTTAGCTAGACGTTGACCACGACTAACCAACAATTTTGTTGTACATTCATGCCAAAATAATGACTTTAGCAAAATTTCGCTAGTTTTATCCCGACTAACCTACAATTTTGTTGTACATTTATGCTAAAATAATCACTTTAGCAAATTTTCGCTAGACGTTGACCTCGACTAACCAAAAATTGTGTTGTTCCTCATGTCAAAATAATCACTTGAGCAAATTTTCGGTAGACGTTTATCCCGACTAACCATCAGTTTTTCCTCACATTCATGCTAAATTAATCACTTTAGCAAATTTTCGCTAGACGGTGATCACGACTAACCAACAATTTTGCTGTACATTCATGCCAAAATAATGACTTTAGCAAAATTTCGCTAGTTTTATCCCGACTAACCTACAATTTTGCTGTACATTTATACCAAAATAATCACTTTAGCAAATTTTCGCTAGACGTTGTCCTCGACTAACCAACAATTGTTTTGTTCCTCATGTCAAAATAATCACTTGAGCAAATTTTCGGTAGACGTTTATCCCGACTAACCATCAGTTTTTCCTCACATTCATGCTAAATTAATCACTTTAGCAAATTTTCGCTAGACGTTGACCTCGACTAACCAACAATTGTTTTGTTCCTCATGTCAAATTAATCACTTTTGCAAATTTTCGCCAGACGTTGAACTCGACTAACCAACAATTGTGTTGCTCCTCATGTCAAAATAATCACTTGAGCAAATTTTCGCTAGACGTTGAACTCGACTAACCAACAATTGTGTTGTTCCTCATGTCAAAATAATCACTTGAGCAAATTTTCGCTAGACGTTTATCCCGACTAACCATCAGTTTTTCCTCACATTCATGCTAAATTAATCACTTTAGCAAATTTTCGCTAGACGTTGACCTCGACTAACCAACAATTGTTTTGTTCCTCATGTCAAAATAATCACTTGAGCAAATTTTCGGTAGACGTTTATCCCGACTAACCAACAATTGTGTTGTTCCTCATGTCAAAATAATCACTTGAGCAAATTTTCGCTAGACGTTGAACTCGACTAACCAACAATTGTTTTGTTCCTCATGTCAAAATAATCACTTGAGCAAATTTTCGCTAGACGTTTATCCCCACTAACCATCAGTTTTTCCTCACATTCATGCTAAATTAATCACTTTAGCAAATTTTCGCTAGACGTTGACCTCGACTAACCAACAATTGTGTTGTTCCTCATGTCAAAATAATCACTTGAGCAAATTTTCGCTAGACGTTTATCCCTACTAACCATCAGTTTTTCCTCACATTCATGCTAAATTAATCACTTTAGCAAATTTTCGCAAGACGTTGACCTCGACTAACCAACAATTGTGTTGTTCCTCATGTCAAAATAATCACTTGAGCAAATTTTCGCTAGACGTTTATCCCGACTAACCAACAGTTTTTCCTCACATTCATGCTAAATTAATCACTTTAGCAAATTTTCGCTAGACGTTGACCACGACTAACCAACAATTTTGTTGTACATTCATGCCAAAATAATGACTTTAGCAAAATTTCGCTAGTTTTATCCCGACTAACCTACAATTTTGTTTACATTTATGCTAAAATAATCACTTTAGCAAATTTTCGCTAGACGTTGACCTCGACTAACCAACAATTGTGTTGTTCCTCATGTCAAAATAATCACTTGAGCAAATTTTCGGTAGACGTTTATCCCGACTAACCATCAGTTTTTCCTCACATTCATGCTAAATTAATCACTTTTGCAAATTTTCGCTAGACGTTGACCTCGACTAACCAACAATTGTGTTGTTCCTCATGTCAAAATAATCACTTGAGCAAATTTTCGCTAGACGTTGAACTCGACTAACCAACAATTGTGCTGTTCCTCATGTCAAAATAATCACTTGAGCAAATTTTCGCTAGACGTTTATCCCGACTAACCATCAGTTTTTCCTCACATTCATGCTAAATTAATCACTTTCGCAAATTTTCGCTAGACGTTGACCTCGACTAACCAACAATTGTGTTGTTCCTCATGTCAAAATAATCACTTGAGCAAATTTTCGCTAGACGTTTATCCCGACTAACCATCAGGTTTTCCTCACATTCATGCTAAATTAATCACTTTAGCACATTTTCGCTAGACGTTGACCACGACTAACCAGCAATTTTGTTGTACATTCATGCCAAAATAATGACTTTAGCAAAATTTCGCTAGTTTTATCCCG
>JAVTVY010013363.1:0-58819 GCA_036873755.1 Hanleya hanleyi
GGCCATCCTTAAAAATAAGTTTGTTGCGCGTAACCCGACCGACTGTCCAAAAATCCGCCGACTGGAAACTTTTTTCGCCGATTTTCCGACCGGTCATCTTTTTATTTTATTTTGCAATGTCAGAATTATCTCCCCTATCCCCTTGCACGTGTAAACGTATGTAAAACGTTCGCCTAGCAAAAGCAAGCAGGATTTCACTCTCCAGTAGTCGCGATGTGAGCTTATGTCGCACGTTTTGAAGGCATATCCTCCATGGCCCAGTCCGTAGGGGAATGCAGTTTTCGTCGACCACGTGTATATGGCGGGAAGTTCCCCCTTCTGTTTTGGGTTTGGGTTTGGACGAGAGGACAATAAACACATCGAGAGGCAACAGCAACACAGGATGGGAAAAATATTTCAAAACGGTTGGTTATTAAAACCTGCCATAAAGAGCTCTGTCGCGAATCGACTTGGAACTTAGATATGTTTAGGACTGTCACCATGCACCACGTGGGTCCGTACACCGACAGATTCTGAGACTGACGATGTTACAACAACAACGATGTTTGGATTTATACTTTTATCCGAGAAGACTTCAGTGTGCCTAAATGCAGAAAATCTATACTGCTTTGTTGTTTAACGGAAACTTTATAACCCTCTATGTCGATAAAGCCATGGATATAGTGTCGGTGGCTTCGGCGGTCTTGACAAATTAGATGGTGCCGTCAGCTTAATTTTGACGTTCCGATGTCGGCATCAATTCAAATACGCTTGTCAGAATTCCACCTCGGACTAAATTCCACGAAAAGACACAGGTTAGAAACTTAGTATTTGCCTCATTGTTGTCAGTAAATTAAATTACGATGTATTTCTAATCTGAATAAAGGAAGTACCCAAGTATTCAATAAAAGCACACCATAAATTTGCGACGAGGAAGGGCAGTATTGATGTTAATGATTAATTTGAGGTAATTTTCTGAACTCCAAATGGTATAATGAACAACCTTCTGTATAACACTGAGAGGATTTTTTTCTTTCCTGTCACAATTTTGGCAAAAGTTTGTCTGGTAGTGGTATATTTTTTTTTTTTTTTACCAGCTTGTCACTGGTCATTGTCAAGAATGTGTTCAAGGATGTCGATGTCTTCTAAGAAATAAAACAGGTACACAAGCCTGAATTTAAGAATATCTTGCTTTATACCTTGAAGCTAACTAGTTTTCTATACTGAAATAATTTTGCTGCCAGACAAAAAGAATATTTCAAATGACCTGCTTAGTATCTGAACTAAATCACACTAACCTCTTCCAGCCTCCCCAAAAGGAAAACCTGATGTAAAAAAAAAAAAAAAAAATTACCTACCTACCGACCCAACTTCCTGAGGTAGGGTCGGGTTACAGCCAACAAACATATTTTTAAGGATGGCCTTGCCTACATCTAAAAAATGCACACCAACCGATATTTTTTTCTTTGTTTTTCCTCATATCACACAATTATGAAAGCAACAACACACATTATTAAAAAGTTAATTACTTTTACTTTCATTTACCAGCAGCGGACATCCTTAAACACTTTTCCTGATTAATTGATGGTTGTTGGTCATGATTAAATGGTCTCTGAGAATGAAACCCTTATGCAACTGGGGGCCTCGAGAGAGCATTCAAGTGCAGGGCTTATCCATGTTTTCAGTTTGCGGTCCCTTATGTTTACCCAAATTTTACACCAACCATTGGAATGATGTTGTTTTGCAATAGAATTGGCTGACAGTGCCGAAGTCTCCTGGAACATTAATATATATATAATAATCAAATTTGTATATATGTATGAATGCTGTATTTGTTAAAATCCATCTATGCTGAAATGCTGCTTAGGCCGATAAGCATTTACTGCATTATTTAAGCAGACTATGCGTATCTAGTAAATTTAGGTTTGATTCTTTCTCTTCTTATCTTCAGCCAGGATCCAACTGGGAATTTTTGGCACAGTACTGCCATTGTGAAAAGAGTTGACTCGAAGACTGTGGAAACGGCTAGCGGGGCTGTCTATATTCTTGTCGGCAAAATAGAGAAACTTGATGCATTGGAAGCAGGTACCGTTTCATGATGTTTTTATTATTTTACATGCGGGGTAATTCATCAATGCAGTGCATTCTTCAATATCTAGTATACAATATCCATAGTATGCAGATTCTTGTTGACACCAGAGTCATTGAGTCAAGTGTTCCCAAATATTGGCCTGATTTCATGGTGATGGTGATCATGTGAGCGCTCATTGATGAACAAATTATTCAAGAAGGGTGGTCAAACTTGGGAAAGTTCAGACACAAAGAGAACTTCGGAGAGCTACTAATCTGTAGGTCTAAGCACAAGCCACATGACCACCACAACATTAAAGATAGTCCTAATTTCCCTATCCTTTATAAGACTATGTAGGTTTTCCAAATTACAACCATATGTAACCATAGTAACTGGTGATGGGATCGGTTCATTGAAGATGATCGTAGGCTCTCAAAATTTGGCTCTAAGGTTCAGAAGTGTTTGTGGGTATTGAATCCAAAGGCCATGTACGTTTGAGTTGGACAACATTCTGCCTGAGAAATCTCTACAATCTGTTTATTAACCTGGAGCTATGAGTGGAGTGTCTCACTTCACCTCCATACATGTATGTAGAAAACATGGTATATTTGGGGATTTTAATTACAGTGTAACCTCTCTATAATGCTGTTATTGGGAGACAAAACTCAAACCCCCTTACAGATTTTCAGCCTTATAAAAGAGCTGAAATAATATGCATTTATTAATTTGGGGGACACCATATCATCCACCTTATATCAGAATCAGTGTTATATTGAGGCACCTTACAGGGAGGCTAGACTATATAAGTTATAACACGCTGGTACACAACTCACCAGGCATCTTTTATGATTCATGACTTGTGCAAAATTCAAGTTATGGCAATCCTGTAGCAATGGAGCTGTGTTGATAGCACCGACAGGTGCATTGAAACAGCGGTTCACAGTGATTCATTCGTTCATCCAGTCTCTTTAACCTAAAAAATATTTTAATCAATGATAACTGGACTATTTCCACCCTGAAGTTGACAAAATTATCCTAAACATATAAAGCCTAATGGTCCTTTCTTGGAATAATAGGATAATTTGATGCATATTTATCCTATTTACACCAGTTATCTATAGTTACTAATCCCACCCCGTGTTAAAGAGATAGGAAAAAAATTGAGTGAATGAAACGCTGTGAACCTCTGTCTCATTGTTAACTCGAATTCTGTGCAAGTTGGAGACTGGTGAGCTTTTCTGTGTTCTGTATTATGTAGGACAATTGTATCATTTGCTATCTGGACATGGTTATGTTAAATTTCTAAATCCATTCCTCTAGAAAGGATGGAAAAGCCCCACGACTCAACCTCTCGCTTAAAATCCAGCATTCTACCGGGTCTGACTGCCAAAGGGAAGTTCCTGCTAACTATAAGCTAGTATAAGCACTAGATGAGTGGAAAATAACACCCCCCCTCATACTTGTGCCATACAGTACTAGTTATTCCATATGTTTTATGATTTTATTTTTCAGGGTTTTCCTTGAAAGTTGTGAGAAAGTTCTCAACTGGCTTTCCTGTCAACTGGGAAACTGTAATTCAGGAGTTTTATGATCATCCTGAGAAGTAAGTCCACTTAACTTGCTGTCCCTAATAATTTGACTCTGCACTTTGAACCACATATTAAAGCTTATAGTCCCCAAAATATTGTATATTTAGCTCTAATAGTCCACATTTCGGTTACAGTTAGGAAAGTGCCATTCAGTCTGAGATTTTAACCCATTGGTCTTCGTGTATTATCATCATGTACACAGACACTGCCTTTCGAGGCGCGCGATGGCGCACGCGCACCATGACGCGCCTAAATTCAAATTAAGGTACGCTAAATTCCGCGCACCTCGTTAAATACCTACGCAGTTTATTTATTATGTCCGCTGTTGTCAAAATCCTCAAATAGCCGCTGCCGAGAACCGCGAACTGAAACAGGAAGTTGAAATCGAGAGACAGGAAGTTGAAACGAGAGCCATATTTATCAGTCAATTTGATTGGCTCACAGGAAAATGGCAACCTAGCAGTGACCAATGCAGATACTCGTCTCTACCCGCATCCCTCTATGACGGTTTTGCCCATGCGGTTTGTTCCTCCCGAACTACAGCAAATCTTGAACTTTCTCAGGTCGCGACGACGTTCTATTAATCTTGGAGAAGGAATCTAAAAGAACTGTTAACGTCGGTACGATAATGAAGTGGAATACTGGTGGCTTAATTCGATTCCAGTCAACCGATGACGGTAAAGTGGTCCTAGTTTGGTGCGCGATGTACGCCAAACACAGCGACAAACTTTATATACAGACCCCCGTTTTCGTGGGCAAGCGGCGACCGTAATATTTGAAGTGAGTTATACTGTTCAGTGTTGAGCCGGTGTAAAGTTGAAGTTAATAAAACTTTTCTTCAAGAAAAATGCTACTTGTTTAAATTTTCCTTACATTGATTAGCCAGAGCCCTAGCTGTCAATGGTAAAACCATCTGAAACCTCAAGATATAAGGACATTATTATTAAATTTTTCTATATATTCATCTGTACTTGGATCCCTGAACCACAAGGTGGTGGATCTTGTATGAATAGAAACGGTATGCCCTTCACTTGGCTCGCCTTAATAATTTTAGGAGAGCTATTTAAAGCTCCTGTATGGCTCTCCTTACCAAATTCAGGTACACCATTTCCAGCTTGCCTGCAATTTTCAAAAGTCAGTGTCTGTGTACATGTATGCCTGTTTCCCCATCTGCTATTTTTGGTTGCCACCATTATCTCGAGAATAACTATGCATAGAAGCACCAAACTTAACATCACACATGCGTGGGGTCACAGAGCAGGAGCTTATCGAAAACCAGGTCAAACTGTATCAATTTGATGCCAATTATATGTTACCACCATATCTCAATAATGACTGCTTAACCATACTTCAGACATGCATTTGATCATGCCTATCAAAAATCAGTGAAAATTTTTCTTGGTCATTGGACCAATTTATCTCAACCAGATCCTCATTAAATACCCCACAATCTGTGGGTGTATCTTTGCACAGTTCATGGTTGTTGTAATGGAGCTGGAACTGTCAGTCGATCTTTACAGTTGATTTAGTTGAATCTAATTTTTAAAAAACTTAGATTTAAACTCTTGCTCTTTAAAGAGAGAAATAACTACGGGAAATGCAAAATGTGATTGATACACTAGTACCATCCAAGATGAAGAAGCAGTGCCATTTTGGCTCTTGCATCAAGTTGCCCTCACCACAAATAATTCGAACATGTACGTTTTTCCAGCAATGGCCTGAATATTAAATCGAAAGTGGCATATTTTTTTAGCCTCAAATCTTTACCATTTTGCGAATAATTAGGGAAATTACCGTAATCTGTAAATGATCAAATTATCAAAGACCTTGTCTGCGTGTACTTTGATATATTTGTGCATTCAGTAGAAATTCCCTGAGAAATAGTATTGCACATGTTATACATACTGCAGGGAGTCAGTGCATATAATTATTTGGTCAGCTGTCTTCCCAGATTGCTGTATGGAACCTCGAGTCTCTTTGTTTTCTAATTAAGCAGTTTTCTTTCATGTTAATTTCTCTGCAGGGCTTCCAATCTAATACGACATGCTAAAACACCCACTGATGATCAGCTGCAGATGAAAGGTCACCTTAACAAAAAAACTGATGCTTTAGCAACACCTGAGCTTAGCATCAAACGGCGACCTGTCAAGAATTCATTCGCTTCACCTGTACCGAATGACCGTAAGTACACCAAAGTTTAGACTAAAGTGATTTGTTATCTGAGATCAAAGAAATTTCTAAAATTGTCTACAAAATGCTCTCCTTGTGACAGTGGTGTAATTAAAGGTGAAATATAAAGGTTTTCAAATTCTCCGTTTAACATTTAATATAGGTTGAATAATGATAGAAATAATACCAGTATATCTACTTCACTTGGATTAATTTGAATTATCTTGTCTGCTAGAATCTTTTTAAAAGTTGGTACCCGTAGCCCAGCTGAATTCAGATTTGCATAACGTCATCGCTTATCTTTCCTTGATAGTGACGTTATACTTGAGATACCAACTTTGAAGCACTTTTCGAAGGCTACCAGAAGACAAAATACTTCAAATAAAACAAGGTTGACATTACCATCATTAAATGGCCCATGACGAATATAAAAAGGGAAATATGAAAACCTTTGCATTTCACCTTTGAGGTTCTAGTATCTTTAGCAGTAAGATTGTCGACACACCTTATCTTTTCCCATCCATCCTTCCATATTTCTGTCCTTCTGTCTGTCCCACCCGTGTTGTGAATGCGATAGCTTGAGAACAATTCAACCGATCAACTTCAAACTTGAAAATCATTTCACATCAGTGAGACTGCAGTTGATATTGATTTTCACCCAAGCTGTGTAACCCAAGATGGCTGTCATCGACCATCTTGAATTATCCATACCACCGATGTTGTGAATGCGATATCTTGAGAACAATTCAACCAATTGACTTCAAACATGGGGACTCACTTTACATCAGCAAGACGACAGTTGGTACCGGTATTAATTTCCACCGAGCTGCGTAATCCAAGATGGCTGCCATGGCCATCTTGTATTTCTCACACCCATATAGTATCTGTCCGTGTTGGCAATAGCTTGAGAAAAATAAACCGATCGACTTCAAACTTGAAAATCGCTTAACATCAATGAGACGGCGGTTGGTATTGAGTTTCACTGAGTGGCTCAAGATGGCTGTCATCGGCCATCCTGTAGTATCTGTCCGTGACATTTTGACATGTACAAACAGCCATAATCAAGCCTCAAACTACCATTAATTTTCAGATATTGCTTTCACAACAGAACTTTGCACGTCATGCCGCCCACTTCCAACTTGTCCATATCAACAAATTTATATCATTGACACTTGTATTATATCTTCTTCACCATCAAGCAAACCAAACTCCCATCAACATTTGCCACACAAGATATATTTTATGGTGAGCCTACTGGGCTTTAACATATATGCTTCCTGCAGATATTCCTTGGCCATGGCCAGTTGACGGGATCTGCTAGCTACTCAGCTTGTCTAAATGTTATTGATTCAGGGAATCAGAATTCAGTGACAATTTTGATCTTCTGATTACTACAGCTAAACTTGTTCAGTTTGTGAAATTTAACCTTCAGATGTCCTTGCTAAATCAGAACGAGTTGAATTTTTATATTCATATAACTTCTAAGCAAAATTAGAGTGCTTCACTGAGACACTGTGTCGTAATCGCGTTCACTGATGGGTAACTTGTTGTTATCGTGTCCACTGAGAGGCTGTGTTATTGTGTCCACTGGAAGGCTGTGTTGTTATCATGTCCACTGAGAGGCTCTGTTATTGTGTCCACTGAGAGCCTGTTAGCTTGTCCACTGAGAAGCTGTGTTGTAAATCATATCCACTGAGAGGCTCTGTTGATATCGTATCCACTGAGAGGCTATGTTGTTATCATGTCCACTGAGAGGGTATGTTGTTATGTCCACTGAGAGGCTGTGTTGTTGTGTCCACTGAGAGCCTGTTAGCTTGTCCACTGAGAGGCGGTGTTGTAAATCATGTCCACTGAGAGGCTCTTGATATTGTGTCCACTGAGAGGCTATGTTGTTATGTCCACTGAGAGGCTATGTTGTTATCGTGTCCACTGAGAGGCTGTGATGTTACCATGTCCACTAAGAGGCTGTGTTTTTATCATGTCCACTGAGAGGCTATGTTGTCATGTCCACTGAGACTGTGTTGTTATCGTGTCAACTGAGAGGCTGTGTTGTTATCATGTCCACTGAGAGGCCGTGTTATCGTGTCCACCGAGAGGCTGTGTTATTATCATGTGCACTGAGAGGCTGTGTTGTTATCATGTCCACTGAGAGGCTGTGTTGTTATCGTGTCCACTGAGAGGCTGTGTTGCTGTGGTGTCCACCGAGAGGCTCTGTTGTTATCATGTCCACTGAGAGGCTGTGTTATTGTGTCCCCTGAGAGTCTGTTTTATTATCATGTTTACATTTAATGATAAAATATTTTATAATATGAATTATTGTATTATTTTTCTTTTTATTACTCTGTATGTACAAATGTACAGGGAATTAATTTTTGTTTCAAATACTTCAGCTTTAACACAACCCACTCTAGATGACCTTCCACGGACAAGAAGTGGGCGGATGGTGAAACCTCCACTGGCCGGGTGGGCAGGGCAACGTGTTCGAGTGCATAACAGAACGGGCAATGTGGAAATCACCCCTGTGGAGTCTCCTGTGTTGGATTCATCATTTGATACGGTGAGTTAACTAGGAATTTGCTTTCGAAGGTGATTTTCTCGACCTTGTGCTAATAAAACGTTCATAATTCTAAATTTTGAAAAGAAATATTTGTGAACCAGTTGCAAACTATTGATTGAATAATAATTTGACCTTGTCTTGAATCTGTCATAATTCTGAGCCTTCTATTACAGGAACACCAGTATAGGATGAGACGTCTCCGCCTTTCAAATTTTATGAGCCAGTCACTTGTAGCGAACAAAGTTACATCCACGCCTCCTGCAATTGATGAACATAAAAGCAGAAGAGTCACAATCAATCATCCTAAGGGAGAGAATTCACTCAGAGATATCAAGTTACAAAGTGAGAAAACTTGTCAAGTTATTATCAGTGATGAAAAAGAGACTGTAGATGAAACAGCTACTGACGATGGTAGACATAAAAACTTGGTCGAACAGCAGAAAAGTTTAAATTTGGAAGATGATATTCTCGGAATTTTGGCCAATTCCAAGAAGGATAGATCATTACGCAACAGCACAGCACACCGAGAGACTTGCTACAATATGGGCAAACCCAGTAAACACCAAACTGAAAGGGAAAACATTTCCGATAAAACTACTGAAAGTTTAGGACATGAAAGTAGAAAGCATTCTGGAAAGCATCAAAATAGGTATCAAGTTGAACATTTTACATCTGTGAAAACCAGGAATGCGACACAGGTTCATTCAACAAATGAGAAGCTACAGAAACATGTGGAGTCAAGAGAATCCCAAGGTTCTAACAGATGTGTTAGAAATGGTAATATTGGTGGAAAACGGATTGGTCAGCATATACATGTTGAATCTACAAATTCCTCAGATGGTGGAAATAACAGCGATGAGGAAAACACCCCAGTGAACAGTAGTAACCATAGAGAGGCAAGAAGGACTTGTATGGATCGACGGCCAGGTCAGATACCATCTAGTAAAAATTGTGACAAAGGTTCCCGCCAGTCAAGGAATGGAGTTCAGTGTAGAAAGAAACAAGGACTGTGGCAGTCGAAACGTCATCAGAACACTGAAGAGGAGGGCAGCAGCAGTGATGATAAAACTCCTACGAATAAAAATAAAAATTTGTTGGACAAATTAAATGGATATCCGAGCCGACGATCAACGACAAGAAGTAGCAAGGCAGGGACCACGACCAGGTCACAGATAACCAGATCATCTAGCCGTGAAGTACAGGGAGACAACACCAATGATGACATTAATGAGACTCGGACAAAAAGTAAAATACGATCTGCGATGCAAACAAAAGATAATCGCTCCAGAAGGTCTAGTAAGTCACTAGATGATTCCAACAGCCGGTCAGCAGGGGGAGAGAAACATGCACCTGGCACAGCTAAATATTCTGGAAGTAAGACCTCGGAGAGAAGTACTGTTAGAAGACCATCGCCATCGAATAGCAATACAGAAAATAGCGTGGATAGGACAGTAGCTAAGAGAACTAACACACGGTCATGCAAAACAGCAGCCATGCTGAAGATCAACCAGCGTGTTGCTTCCTCAGGAAGTGAATACGATGAACCTCCGCCCTCCGCCAAGCACTCGAGCAAGCGTAAAAAACGAGGAAAACCGAGAAAAGATCCAAGTTATGATGCAAAAAGTGGTAATCTGGCCTCCAAGTCAAATCAGGCAACGTGTGCCAGATCAAAACGAGTGACACATTCCTCGGAGAATTCAGAGGTGTGGCAGAAGAAAGAAATTGATGCTTTATACAAGTAAGTGTCACTTTTTTATCACCACCTCCTGTATAGACACAGTAAATTTGACACTCTGGGATTACTGCAACTGATAATCCTTCATGAACATAGAAATTTCCACTGAAACAGTTTTCCACATTAACATTATCGTTCTGTGATTTGGCATATTGTGACACTGAACTATTTTAAAGATAACTTCTTCTTTTGATGATGATTGCCATTTCGTTGTTATCTCATGTATAATCATTTATCCCCTGTTTATAATGTAAGGTGACAAAAAGTTAAGTTACTTGTTCTGACAGGCATTGTAAAACTCCTGAGATCTTGCCTTAAAACCATGTGCATAGATTACACCATGTGCAGAGAGCTGGGCCTTCATGTAAGTACACATGGATATAATATGTCAGACTTTCAAGGTAGCTTTTTCATGTTTGCTGTGCATGACAAATCACAATAGTGTGGGAGAATATAATGTGCGGGCTATTTCTTGGTGATCATTTACTTCTATTGTAAATACAGTGCCGCCTCGCCATAGCGCGCCTCGATAAAACGCGAATTCGGATATAACGCGCACAATTTCTTGTCCCCCAAAATAAAACTCAAAAAAAAAAAAAAAAATCGGTAAATTAAGAAATTTCGAAAATATTTTAACACTGTTGTTAAAACATAACTCACGAAACACCAATTGCACATAATAACGTGTTGATTGTGTGTGTATTTGTTTTGTGTTAGGCCTAAATTGTTAAAGCTACCGTACCGGAATGGCCCACCTGTGTAGTACGTGCGACCACGTGGTGAACAACAACAACGCAGTCATCAATGTGAACATTGGTGTGCTAGAAAACAAGTTGTAGCATGCCTAAAGACTGTTAATTAATTAAAGAGGTAAAAGCGTCATTTAAAAAATATTCAGCAAATAACATATTTCGATAAAAGTTATTCAGTAGTTGAAAGCAACTATGGTGAACGTGTTTCTGTGACCTCATTTTTTAATATCACGGGCATTGAAATCACACTTCTGACATTCTCTGAAAAACGTAACAGCACCTGCACTTGGCTCCAGTGCCTGAGATGACGTCAGAAAACGCGCACTGGCATTCCGAGCGTGATGCTTTGCAACGTCATACTCGATCTTAGAACTTTTATCGCACTGTGACGGCTTCTAATGTGACGTCATGGATACCTGATCTCGTTATCCGACGTCATCTCAGTCATTTCCCATTTTCATGTTGTTCACTGGACCGAATTGAAGAATCTGACAGTATTGATCTCTATATGAAATACGAGATTTCAATACTTGAAAATCTTTTGGCAAATGTTGCAAGTGATCATGCTGTTCAGTTTACCCGAGCAACTAAAATCACGCTACTACCTCTTTAAGAGAGACTGTCAAACTTCTGAGTACACATTGTCATTAAGCAATCAGGATAAACTGTTAATCCCGTGAAGGTGAGAAATCTCAAATATTTTGCTGTTTGTTGTCGCGGGTCTCTTGAGTAGGACTTATCTGCAGCCCTCTTGGCTGGTCCTAGTTGGGAATAGGCGCAGATTCCCACTGTGATATTTTAATCTTCTTATCCGCGGTACAATCTCTTGTTTCTCAAAATTATATATGCAGATGTATGTGCTTTATAATTTAATTGGATCATTTAAATGAAAATGTATTTATCTGTTTATTTAATTATGTTATGTTCCACAATATGTGCTATGATAATTTAGTCTTTTAATTTTGATAAGTTTTCTCTCTCTAAAATGTGCTGAAATTATACAATTTGGATGGGGTCTTTCCGTGAGGTTGAATAAAAAAAATCAGTACTTCGTGCCATCAGTACTTCGTGACATTTGCTGGAACTCCAAAATAAATAAATTACCAATCTGAATCTAGAAGGTTAGTAAAATTACCGCTATGTCAGACTGTCCGCTTTGGTCCAGTCAGTATCTTGTCTTGGTCAAGGGTCTTTTTGTCTTGGTCATGTGGTTGACAACGATCTTTTTACAAAAGAAAAAAATCACAAAACAGCTTGTTCACGTTTTATTTTAAAAGTGTTAAGGATAGGACAAAACAATTTTCCCGGATATAAGCCTCCCAAGCGTTACTGCACGCTGTTAAGCTGGGTTGACAACGCCACGTGTGCCTCTGTCAGAGACTGTAAAAGAACAACAACAACAACAACAACAACATCAGCTTGGCATTTTGACAATTCATTATAACGCGATTATCCTATAACGCGGTTTTAAATTAGGGGACAAAGCACCGCGTTATGGCGAGGCGGCACTGTATTCAAATATTCATTTATTCAAAGATAAATTGCAACCCCAAAAGGGCTTGATCCCCAGGCAGAGCCCCATGTTGAAAAGGCATTGCCTGAGAACCAAGTAATCAACTTTGTGTGGGCTGATAGATTGTTTACTTTTCACCGTAGAGCAATTGGGAGTCATGCCCCTGATGATCCTCAGTTTTGGCAGTGGGTGGCAAATGCTGTGCCCTCGAAAAGTCTGGAAGAATGTCAACAGTACTACTACAAGGACGCCCCAGAAAAACTTCATCGGAGAAACAAGGCAAAACCAGCAAAAAGTGAGAGTATGGCACCAAACAAGTTTATTAGACATGATGTTAGATTAGAGTAGGCTGCGATATTGGCATTTCACAGCTTGAAACCTCCTGCAAAAATCAGGCATGGAACTTTTCCTTCAATAGGCTGATTTCAGACTTTTTCATCAAAATTTTGAAAAATAAAAAGTTGTCAGTTCTGTCTGAAATGCCCAAAAATGTCATATTCCTGGTAGGGGGTGGAAATTTCAGACTTTCTGAAGTAGATTTCAGACTTTTTCAGTAGTAGCAATTCCCATGCCTGAAAAATATTAGAAAACTACTAAGGCGGAATACAATTAACTCCTAGCCTCGAATCCACAGGCACTTTTTGAAGAAAAAAAGGGGATTTTTCTCTTACGCCAACCAAATACATCAATCATTTATCCACCATATACATCAATCATTTATCAACCATATACATCAATCATTTACCAACTAAATACATCAATCATTTATCAACCAAATACATCAATCAGTTATCAACCATATACATCAATCATTTATCAACCATATGCATCAATCATTTATCAACCATATACATCAATCATTTATCAACCATATACATCAATCATTCATCAACCATATACATCAATCATTTACCAGCCATATACATCAATCATTTATCAACCATATACATCAATCATTTATCAACCAAATCATTTATCAACCAAATACATCAATCATTTATCAACCATATACCTCAATCATTTATCAACCATATACATCAATCATTTATCAACCAAATCATTTATCAACCAAATATATCAATCATTTATCAACCAAATACATCAATCATTTTCGGGCAAACAAATGCAGTTTAATACAATTTGCATCCGATAATCAACATTCTTTGAGTTGCTTAAACAGTCTGCCATCAACAACACTATTTCCCAAATTCCTGCAAATGATAGGTCCCAAAAACCAATCACACTTAATTATACCGGAAGAATCACTATTTCACCTAATTTATTCCTTTCCATGCCATGGTCTGTAATGTTTTATCATAGGAAGAGGAAACGGTAGATAAGGATGATAAGTTGCCCCGTATTGTACGAGTGTCATCAGTTGAGCGGTGTCCTGTTTCATTAGGTATAACTGGTTGTAAATAGACGTGTACTCGATGTAACCTTCTTGAAGATTTATTTTGGTTTTCTGTCAAGACCTGTTGATGCAATAGAATTTATCAATTTTAGATTTTTAGTCAATTGTGATCATTTTAGGTGATCTGTAATGTGATCCTATCTACCTGATGTGATGACTTTTTTCAACCCAATCATCAAATATGACTTTTTAGATAAAAATGGCGGTAAAGCTGGGACAGTACTGTCGGGCAATGTAGGCACACTCAAACGTAAGAGAGAGTTACGAGAACTGATAGACCAGCACAATGAGGGTTATGAGGATGACATATTTGACTCCACCCCGATGAAGATTAACGCACTTAAGGTCACTATCTCCATATGCATTCTAGTTTTGACAATATGATAATTAATATCTGTTCTTCTGTATAATTCAGTTGTAAAAACACTTTGAGTTTTAAAGAACTTGATTGGTCAGTTCAAATTTTCAAAAAGAAATCCAGGCTTTTCATTGGCTTGTGGAGAAGATTGGAAGACAATCCAGCCAATCAATCAATCAAGGTTCATTCAGTGTTTCCACTTACTCTGTAATGGATACAGTCTTGAAAGATACTGACAGATAACTCTGAATTTAGATGAAAAGGATAAATTTGTGAAAATATTGGTGAACTTGACAGCAATCCAGAAATGCCGATTGAAACCACTTGCTTTGGTAATACATTCTTCATCCACCAGTAAAAATTTTCAAACAGGACTCTGACACATCACCAGAAGTGACATCGAGAAAATATGGAGACTTGTTGAGAGTTTGTGATTGAGCAGAAATATAATGGCTGGATGCCAGTCATGTATGGATTTTGTGATGAGATAGGGCTATACATGTAGCTGTGAAAATTTCAAACTCAAGAATAGCACCATTTTGAGACTAATTTATTTGGTGTATAGAATTTCATTCCTCAGATATATGCTGTTTTGTTCTCAGGTTCCCACATTGGATGATGACGATGATATATTTGGGGATAAATTACCCTTCGAGACTCCATCCACCTCACGGACGCCCCTGTTACGTTATCATGCTGAACCAGTTTCTGAACGAAAGACGCCATATTTTGGACTAGGAAGTCCAGAAATAAACTCTGTCAATAGGTAAGCCCTTGTGTGATATGTTACCCCATTGTTTGATAAGTAAATCAGGCCGTATATATATGTATGGGGAAATATTATTACATTGTGATATCTGGCAGATTTCTAACCTAAGCTTGCCATTGAGGTGAGCATATTGATCCTGTCTCCAGAAAAAGAGAAGGAAAGCATATTCACCATACTTAGCCGGTGACCACCAGCTAATATGTCTCCAAACAGGGAGAGCTGGACTGAAGCGACCCTACCACCATGGACCAGGCAGTAGTAGTTCATCTTCTCCATTCACACTTTGAATTAACCTTGATAGATCAGACCACTGAAAGTTTGCATATCCGAGGTGTACATTTCATCTACATACCAGAGATGAGCCAATCAGAACATGCTCAACGACTGTGTGCAGGGTGACGTATTCTCTCAGTTGTTAATATGTCATTCCTCCTAATAGGGCAGTAGGGGTGGTCAAATACAAAGTACAGCGTAACAATAACCCACTCATATGGCACGTTTTGAAGTTTGAATGGATTCTAAGTCGGTGGCTTTTCATGTCCATTTATAAATACTTTTGAGCAAAGCTGGTGGTCGGCTCTATTAACATGATTAGGGCTAACTCGAAGTGTGGATGGAGAACTTGACTTCTGTATGTAGGACTACTGTAATAGGTGAGGCATACTAGTATTCATTTGCTGATTGGACCTACAGTTTTAGAAATGTTTTGAGAGGCAGAAGTGAATATGAATAATGTTAAAATGATGACACATTCCATCTCATTGCAGTGAACAAGAATAATAATATTCAAAGAATTTTTTTTCAACAGGAATGACCTAGATCGCTATATCAACAGACTCAAGAAGAGGCGAAAAATAGACCCAGAAACACGTACTAAATCCAGTAAGGTATGTCCAAACTCTCGCTAACTTTATTCAACCTCAAGTACATAGGAAAGTATCAGAACCACATTTTTAGCCCATCACCACCAGATGGTGGGCTGTTCAAATCACTTTTCGTCCGTGGTCCATCAGTCAGTCCGTCGGTAAACAATTCTTGTTACCGCGATTTCTCAGGAACTAATGCATGGATTTTTTTTCAAATTTGGTACACAGGTTCCCCTTGGGGTCTAGTTGTGCAAGAAACCTTTTCTGGTCCGATTCGAAAATCCAATATGGCCACCAGGCAGCCATCTTGGATTTCCCCATGAAACCTTGTTACCGCGATTTCTCAGGAACTACTGCATGGATCTTTTTCAAATTTGGCACACAGGTTCCCCTTGGGGTCTAGTTGTGCAAGAAACCTTTTCTGGTCCGATTCGAAAATCCAATATGGCCACCAGGCAGCCATCTTGTATTTCCCCATGAAACCTTGTTATCGCGATTTCTCAGGAACTACTTGCATGGATCTTTTCAAATTTGGTACACAGGTTCCCCTTGGGGTCTAGTTGTGCAAGAAACCTTTTCTGGTCCGATTCGAAAATCCAATATGGCCACCAGGCAGCCATCTTGGATTTCCCCATGAAACCTTGTTATCGCGTTTTCTCAGGAACTACTGCATGGATCTTTCTCAAATTTGGTACACAGGTCCCACATGGGGTCTAGTTGAGCAAGATACCTTTTCTGGTCCGATTCGAAAATCCAATATGGCCACCAGGCAGCCATCTTGGATTTCCCCATGAAACCTTGTTACCGCGATTTCTCAGGAACTACTTCATGGATCTTTTTCAAATTTGGTACACAGGTTCCCCTTGGGGTCTAGTTGTGCAAGAAACCTTTTCTGGTCCGATTCGAAAATCCAATATGGCCACCAGGCAGCCATCTTGGATTTCTCCATGAAACCTTGTTATCGCGTTTTCTCAGGAACTACTGCATGGATCTTTCTCAAATTTGGTACACAGGTCCCACATGGGGTCTAGTTCAGCAAGATACCTTTTCTGGTCCGATTCGAAAATCCAATATGGCCACCAGGCAGCCATCTTAGATTTCCCCATGAAACTTTGTTATCGTGATTTCTCAGGAAGTACTGCCTGGCGCTTTCTCAAATTTTGTAGACAGGTTTCCCTTGTGGTCCAGTTGTGCAACATACCTTTTCTGGTCCAGGGACTACTGAATGGATCTTTATCAAATTGAATTTCCCCTTGAAATATTGTTATCTTGAATTCTCAGGAAACATTTCATGGATCGTTCTGAAATTTGGTACACAGGTCCCACATGGGGCCTAGTTGTGCAAGATACCTTTTCCAGTCCGATTCGAAAATCCAATTAATACGGTATTCCCGAGTTGTGACGTTGCATCACAAGAGTCGGCGGATCAAACGGTGGGGCATATTCTATATATTGACTAAAGAGAATATCCATATCTTCACCTTCCATATCAAGGAGTTCAAATAATTATTTTAAATCAGTTTTCTTTAGTCCATGCAGTAGCAAGTGAACTGCTCCACCCTTTAGTCTGCCGGCGGGTCGGCTACATGAAGGGACGTCACTCCTGTGACTCAACGTCACAACTCGACAACTGTAGACTACTGCATGTTTCGATCCAAGGGAGATAATCAGGATTCAGGCACTTTCGCAGTTTCAACATTACTGCGCGGACCGGATCCCTTCAGTATTAAGTATTGTACCATCTTACTATTTTCGAGCATGGTATCTTAAAAGAGATATCTCAAACTAGTCCAGTAAACAGAACAGAATTAGCATTCGTTCCTAATTATAAAATCTTGAGTATGACAAAGTGGCAAAGAGATTTTTCTTCACTTCCAGTACCCAATGATGGTGACACGTGCAAAAAAAAAAAAAATACTACCAAACGAAGACGAAGGATCCTCCGTACATGTACATTCACTTTCAGACTAACTTTACTCCTTTCTCTTGTATTATAGCAACCAACATAAGTACAGTTCCTAGAAATCTTGAAACTCCTGAAACTTAGAAAGATTATATCTTGGTGTTTTCCAGTGTCCCTTTTTCGATCTTTTTCGCTCAAATTTGAAATTCTGTAAACAAAATTACAACTCCATCGTCTTAGTAATAATGGACAAAAAGATCCTCTTGTCATTAGCTTACAATTATCGGACAATGGTGGGCGCCAAGATCCTTCAGGATCTCTCGTCTTTGTGATACTGATGCTTGGTTATGATGCAAATGTATCTATTAATATATTCCAAATGTCATTTTACAAAACATATGTTGATATTGTGTGAAATAAAACATCTTTCAAACCAATCACTTTCAGCAAGTCTCCACTGCAAAACATGAATGGAAAACAATTCTTCAAGTGGTTAAGATAACCTAGAACAATTTCACCTGCCGTGGGATTTGTTGTATCAATTTTTCCCCTGATTTCAAATCATGGACCAAGGTAGTGTGAGCTGTGGTCCTGTTTTGAAAATCTTATGACAGTCACAGTTTCTCACAATCATCATGGCGGCACCCACATGAACCTTGACATAGAAATGTGGCCACACAAATTGGAATAAAAATTACACCTTACCACCCTACACGCAAGTAAAATATTCAGTTAAGTTTCTTTAAGATTCAAACTTTTGCAATATGAACCTGTTGTATTGTGGATTAGTTTGTTGTTTATTCTATTTTCTCTCTTGCAGAAAAAGAAACCTGCAACAAATGTTAATCATCAGGACTTGTTTACGATGGAGCAGAAGTCGGACGATGATTCTGAAGAGGAGAAAGATTACTATTGGTCAGATGAATTGGAGAACTGAGGAGAATATACAACAATATACTTTATTAGATTCTGTTGATATGCATTGTAGCCTTGCCATAACACGCTAATTGAAATACAAATTAAAAGCGCTTGTAAAATGTCTGATAATGTATGACTTAATCACACCAAGCCAAAGTTGTAGCAGTTTTTGGTAGTCTGATAGCAGGCGTATTAACATAAGATTTTCTAGATTGCTGCCTCATCTTTATTTAGTTTACAGGACGTTTCCCTAAGTGTCCCCTTAGGGCTGTTCCATTAAAAAAGATCTGGGAGGGGCGAAAGGCAACTTTTTCTCAGGCCCACCACTCACATAATTGAATATACTTCAGGGCACATGACCCATAAAATAGAATTTTCAGAAATTCCCCCCACCCACGTAATTTAATTGCAGATCACAAAAACATGTAGTTCAGTCCTTTAGCTGTTTTACACTGATATCAATACAAACTGGTACAAGCAACATTGTCAAATAAAAACATCAGACTTGATGAATTGGATGGTTGACACATTTTTCCTACCATAGTTAGCTTAATAGTTAGTTTTGTAAAACGCAATATCAATTTGAACTGGAACTGGATTTTTTCCAAGAACCCCTTATTGGTACATGTACGTACAACCAAATTATCGTCTACGAATTGATGGAGATTAGCATAATAAATTAACTGGAAACATAATTTGTGTCTAATTTGGTAACCGGAGCAATCCATTCCAGATACTCTTTTTCAGTTCATGATCCAACTTTTGTATACCTGTGCAAGAAGTGCTCAGTGTGCACTGTGATGCGCATCCAATAGCGGGAAAGTCAACACGAGTGGAAACATTTGGCAGGAGATTTTTTTTAATAAATTTGATCAATAAATCACTAGAATAATTATGATGTTCATTTCCAAGGATAGTTCTACACATTTGACAGGTATATGTATTTAGCAGAAGTTTGTGTTGAAATTTTGATGACCACCCATGTAATAGAATCAATTACTTATACAACCACCGACGAAATAGGAATTTTCGTGTCCCCCATGGCCCATAGAATAGAATTTGAGTTGCCTTCCGCCCTCCCCATACCTATTTTAATGGAACAGCCCTTTAATAGCATTATCACGTGATGATAAATGAATAGGCGAACACAAGGTTATACAGGCCAGCAAGTGCCTTCTTTATTTCCTTTTGTTTCCTATATTTTTGAGTTCTTCCTATATTCAACTTTTTGTCATGAAAACTTTCACCAATGCTCTGAAATGAGTCAAATTAGCATGAGAAAATACATTTCAGGAAAACATTTTTGCTTCACTTTCCTCGGCAAATACCGCATGGGCTCCCAGGGATTGACCTTGGGTGTCGTAGGCCTCAGCCCCTCAGAGAGCTTGCTGTAAGAGAAGACTAACTGGGGCACCCGTGGAGTTCCCAGGTGTTAAAAGGAATAGCTCCTCACTCGTGGAAGCCCTGGGTGTTATAAGGAATAGGACTCTACCCGTGTGGTTTCCGGGTGTGAAAAGGATTAGTGTCAATACCACACAATTAAATGTCACTAGTGTTTTAGCTTGTTGAACAAGTCATACTTGATCAGTCCACCCTGTCATTACAACAAAACATTTTCAGAGCAGTTTTCATACAAAATAATGCTTTTGTAATATTTTGTACTTGTTGTTTTACTGGAAGTGATAAATTATTTTGGAATTTGGATTTTTTACAAGCTCCTTTTTTATCGATTTTTTTTTCTCACTTTTGGGGACAAGATATTGGCAATGCTATATTTGAATTAGTGGTTTATCGAGGCGCTTTAATGGCCAATTTGGGCTATATTTGTATATATTCATAATTTTAGATCTAGTATGTTAGCCCCTTGGGGTTTCCGGGGATTGACATGGGATGTTATTTTGCACACCGCAGGTCATGGTAAGAATAAGCCTCAGCTCCTCAGAAAGCTTGTCGTAAGAGGCGACTGAGGCACCTGTGGGGTTCCCGGGTGTGAAAATTAATAGGACCCCACCCGTGTGGTCCCGGGTGTGAAAAGAAATAGGACCGAACGTCGTGATATGACTGAAATATAGTTGAAAGCGACGTTAAATCATATTTACTCCCTCACCCACCCATGTGGTCGCTGAGTGTGAAAAGGAATAGGACCCAACGTCGTGATATGACTGAAATATAGTTGAAAGCGACGTTAAATCATATTCACTCACTCACTCGGGTTCATAGAAGTAATGTTTGTCATAACTATTTACCTTATTTATAAAGATAACAATATATCTAAGTTGTTTTGTAGATTAGTTCTTTATTCTTTGAATGTTATTAGTCATGAAACTTATCAAGCTTGATTGTCGAGGGGTCAGTCTCCATGTATAAGGGCTCAGGGATGATCACAGGATTGATTAGGCCATATGGTCTAGACACTGATAATCTCAACTATTTACATGGAATACACAAAATGTTCACTTTGTATCCAGCTTTACTAAGTCAAACTCCGCTATTTCCTGATTTAAATCGAATGTATAAATAAACAGACTAACATTATATAGTAAAGATGAACTGGAGTATTTTATCATATGCATTTCCCCCATATGGGTTCTTCAGTGACTTATAATTTTAAGTGAGTTACAATTCTGCCGTATAAAGGCCTATGCAATCCATAGTTACATGTTGAGAAGGAAAACAAAGTCACAAGTCAGACAATAAATAGTTCAGTTCAAAGTAAAGTTGAAGTATCAGGAGGTTTACCACAAAATAAAAGACTTATAGATTAATATTCTAAGTTGTAATCTTTCTATTATGTATTTTGGTTGCTGTTTAAATCCACTTTCATATTTCTTGACCAATGTCATTCCATCTGTACCCTATTCCGTTCATTGTCTTTGTTCATTCTGAAGAACATGTATGCTGCACACATACGTTTGCTCAGTTTTAAATATCTATAGATGCACGAGTCTCAATTTATTGTTTGGTTGCATATTGTATCACCCATTTTTCCCTATATAATATTTTTAAGGCAACCATTACAAACAAGAACATAAATAAGGTTTTTGAGTTTATATAAATATATATATAACATGCTCTTTGAAAAAGCTTAGTATTAAGCAGAAAGTTGCCTCAGTCATGCGATTGTTGGCAGTTTCTACTTTTTTCAAACTTCTATTTTCTGACATTATAAACTATAACATCATATGGTATGACAAACTTGTTACTGTATTTATGCTATAAATATTATTAGGAAGTTGGAAAAATGTACCTTCAGCAGTACAGTAAAATATCTTTCCCTCCGACCATTGACTCCTTCTGATAGCATCATATCAGCCATGCTGATGCCTTTAAAATGTAACAATACCAGTTGATACCAGTCAAATCATTTGTCATAGGTTATAGCTATATATTCCTTTATTATAAAATGTTACGCTGCAACAATATACAATAAACATAAAGCCTCCAAGATTAAAATATGTGCCAAAATTCTTCTTAGTTTTGTGAAATCTTTAATACTTTGTCTAGCTCTATCAGTTGGATTCTCACTTCTATAATGACGTGATGGCATGCCAATGTTTTGCACAGTTCCGTAAAATGCTGGAGATTGATGCAAGTTAAGCACAGGCATAGAGTATTCCAGGTAGGTGCGTGCGATGATGCTACTTCCAGACCATGATGCCACTTCTGGTCATTTAGTCATAGCCGTTCCTGTTCACCCAGGCCTGAGTCACATATAGTTGTACACTCCAAACTCGCACCTCACTCACCCATGACAGTACTGACCATGTTCTTGCATAGCTGGGTGGACCCCATTACTTATCCACACAAGTCACGCATAGGTATATTTCCTTACCAAGATCTTGCTGCAGGAGGGATCTCACACACACACAGCTTTAGGGGATTTTCTCGCATATAGCTGTACATAGCTTACTCACAGATAGCTCTACATACATTACAGGTATGATACAGCTGTACAGAAACTAGACGAAGATACCAGTACAGTACAGTGTTATTGTGACGAGGAGCTAATGCAGTGTACAACATCGATGTAGTGTGACTAAGCAACAGAGTTTGTGTGATAATATAGGGCTTCAATTCAGTGTTATAGATCGGCATTGTAGTGCTGTATATTGTCTGTGTTGTGTTGTGGAACATTAATGTAGTCAAAGTACCCAACTCTGGTAAATATGAAAGAGTTGTTTGGGAATTTGAGGCCAAATTTACAGTCCCATATGCTGAGTATATGGACGGTTGAATTCAAAGAACACCTGGTGAATGTATTAAAGATAATATGGTAATATGCACACCACAAACAGTGATATCTAAGACCTGATTAAGGATTGTTTTCACTGCCCATTTGAATCACGGATGACCTGCCTAGACCCCGCTTTTCGTTTTACTGCCCGACTGCGCATTCGCAGGTTGACAACTCTTTCAATAAAAACCAACCCAGTCGGACTCTGACACAAGCTTTTCAATATTCTCGGATCTGAATGTTAGGTGTTGACGAATACTTTCCTGTAGAGTCATATGGTTGCTTTTTAGCGACCAGACTTCGTCAATTTTCCCACCTCTTGCATATCGCTCCAATTTATTACCTGTATATGGTAGGATTCTGCTGGTGGGCTGTTAGACCCCGAGGAATGCCCTCTGTACATGTCACTCGACAAATATATCTAGGTTTATTGTTCAGCTGGAAATTTAAGCCGTCGGACATTACAGGTTAGTTTTTCTAGGTTTCTTGCATTTACCAGGTTACCCTCAAGGCGTTTACTCCATCAGAAGTTCATGATGCTCATCCATTAACATCAAATGAGTTTGAGGTGATCTGTCATCACAGCTCCCGAGCTAGCGTTTCTAATTCCGCTCAAGCCAGTGCTGGGTGCTGTGTGGATACTTCATGGTCGCCACATGAATAGTTGCAATAAAAGCGCGGCTGAGCTACTAAGGCTACGTTCAAGAATCCACCGTATTCTCGGATCTGAATGTTACATGTAGGTGTCGACGAATACTTTCCTGTAGCGTCATGGTTGCTTTTTAGTTGCCAGACGTCAATTTTACCCACCTCTTGCATATCGCTCCAATTTATTACCTGTATATGGTAGGATTCTGCTGGTGGACTGTTATTCCCCAAGGTCTGCCCTCTGTACATGTCATTCGACAAATATATGTAGGATTATTTTTTTAGGTGGGAAATTTAAGCCGTACGATGTCGGACATTACAGGTTAGTTTTTCTTGGTTTCTTGTATTTACTAGGTTACCCCATGTTAAGGCGTTTACTCCATCAGATGTGCATGCTGCTCATCCATTAACATCAGATGAGTTGTTTGAGCTGATCTGTCATCACAGTTCCCGAGCTGGCGTATCTAATTCCGCTTAAGCCGGTGCTAGGACCCATGTGGGTACATGATAGTCACCACATGAACAGCTGCAATAAAAGCGTGGTCGAGATACTAAGGCTACGTCCAAGAATCCACCGTATTCTTGGATCTGAATGTTAGGTGTCGACAAATAGTTTCCTGTAGAGCCATATGGTTGCTTTTTAGTCGCCAGACGTCATCAGTTTTTCCCACCTCTTGCATATCATTCCAAATTATTACCTGTATATGGTAGGATTCTGCTGGTGGACTGTTAGTCCCCAAGGCCTGCTCTCTGTACGTGTCACTCGACAAATATATGTAGGTTTATTGCTCGGTGGGAAATTTAAGCCATATGATGTCGGACATTACAGGTTAGTTATTCTAGGTTTCTTGCATTTACCAGGTTACTCCATGTTAAGGCGTTTACTCCATCAGACGTCCATGATGCTCATCCATTGACATTAGATGAGTTGTTTGAGCGTATCTGTCAGCTCCTGAGCTAGCATATCTAATTCCACTTAAGCCGGTGATAGGGGCCGTGTGGATACTTGATAGTCGCCACATGAACAGCTGCAATAAAAGCGCAGCTGAGATACTAAGGCTACGTCTGAGAATCCACTGTATTCTTGGATCTGAATGTTAGGTGTCGACGAATACTTTCCTGTAGAGTCATGGATGCTTTTTAGTCGCCAATTTCTCCAACCTCCAATCTATCCCAATATACTCAAACATCCTACTTGTGGCATGATATAACAACCTGTTGCTACATTAGCCGTATTAATCTGTAAGATATGTGCTACAGAAAAAAGTTGAATGAGTTGTCTCCCCTGTCTCTTGGTGACATCGACGGTGATGTTGGTTCTTACCCTCCGGATACGACCACCAACTTCGTACAGCTTTTTGCGTCTGTTAAAGATTCCATGGACAAGATATTCTCCATGCTACCTCCCGAGCAAGCTGCTGCAGTATCTTGGAAGGAGAAAATGCGGGACCCCTCTACCAGTCCGTCAGTCTTAGGATTCACTCCACTTAGATGTCGCATTCACCTTATGATGCTCTCTCTGTCTTGTATAGACAAGGTACACCGGGAGATGGTCTCCCAGATTGCGAGACTGGAGATCCTTCACCGAAGATTGTGATTGTGAATGTTATGGGGACCCAGATCTTTTGAAGCTTTACAAGGATGCGCCCCCCACTACGGTAGTTAGCACCGACCCCTACCATGGACGTTTGTACCCAGATGGGTATCCGAGATGGAAATTCGTCAAAAACATCGATGTCAGTTGGTTCCGACAGAGCCTGTATGAATCTTCAGGGAATTCGTAACTGCAGTCACAAGAGGGGGAAGGCTGACTGACAACTGCAGTGAGGTTAACCCTAATCCAAAATCAACCAATCAATCTACTTGGGAGCGGGTGACGGACCGTCACCATAACCAGGACCGAGATCAACACACTGACGATGACCATCAGAGTATCCAAGAATGTGACCATCAGCGTGACCACGAGCGATGGCATCATCGTGCCCATGGCTGTGACCGTGACCAGGCCGTGGGTTTCATTAGTCAAAGTGAAAGCGGTATTGAGCATGACAAGAGACTGTGACTACAAACGGAGTCAGTCATGATGATAAGAAATGACACCATAAGGAAATTGAAAGAGGAGTACCCACCATTAACTTCTGATTCACATCCTTCAAGAATTCCAGTAAGGGCCGAACATCTAAAAACCTTATTAACATCTGTTGAGACTCTGAAAAGAGAGTGGTCAGAGAGTTTCCCCTTGAAGAGAGTCACCAGGCTTTTACAGCCCTGTTTTTCTGGTACCTGAAAGAGATCATGCAGAGCTGCACATGATCAATGACTTGCACAAGATCAACAAGGCGCAAGATCAACTACACCGCTGAGATTTATCATGGAGTCGTGGGTGACCGTCAGAGCGGTCATACAACCAAACGAATGGATGATAAGTATGTTTGCTGTGGGCGACAGAAGATTCAAATTCTAAGTGCAACCATTTGGCATCTCGATAGTTCTTTGGCCCTTCGCAAGACTCTCAGACCTAGTGGTGAAGTTCCTTTCATTCCCCACTCAATAAAGTCAGAACTCAGCTCAGGGTCGATGCTACATCGGGGCTTTCTTCGGCACGGCACTGGCACTAGTATGGCCTCTGGATTATCATTGGGAAAGACTTCAACTCGTCATAGGCCTGTTCCTTCAGAAGTCACAGCATCACCTAACTCAATGTCAAGTTCTTTTCGGATTGTTCACATGATTTAACACTGTATGGTAGACTACAGGTCCGACAAATAAAATTACACAATCAACCCTTCTTAGCGATGCAATCGCTCAACCCATTGATTCCATTACCCGGTCACTTGAAACAGTACATAACCTGGTGGTAGAATCTGGACATTATCATCTGAGTATTGATCCCCCATTCAAAGCAACTCACCATTTATCACCCAATGCCTCAGATGTGGCATGGGGAGCACATCGGAAGAGGAGACGGTATCACAGCCATCGATGCTCCAACAAACCTTACTCCATATCAATATTCGATAAATGCTTGCCTTGTTTCTCGCTTACACCACTGCGAGGACATAGTGGCGAACAGTGCTCTCATCTCAAAGCCACGGACAAGTCTTCATTTGCTGCTTACAGCAACAAACAGGGGGAACCCGATTTCGTACGCTACTGCAGGTCACTTGGGAGATGTTCACATGTGCTTTCAACAGATTCCTGTTGCTTCGATGCATTTTGCTGAGAAGCAACCGGAGCTTGATAATGTGATGTCTAGCACTGTAATATCACTTGTCTTTATTGCACCATGTAAGCGTCCTGTCTGTGTCTTGTGCACTGTCCTCAGTGTTTTATAGGGTGGATGGCGGGTGTCTGGTTCCATGTTGCTTCAAAGATTTCTTCTTTGAAGTAGCAGGAACACAACTGGGCTGGGTGGTGCTTATTTGGTTCGTCGTGATATAGCTGAAATATTGTTGAAAGCGACGTTAAATTCTATTCACTC
Source organism: Hanleya hanleyi (assembly GCA_036873755.1). Classification (NCBI taxonomy): domain Eukaryota; kingdom Metazoa; phylum Mollusca; class Polyplacophora; order Lepidopleurida; family Hanleyidae; genus Hanleya; species Hanleya hanleyi. Next base: position 26,957 of record JAVTVY010013363.1, read on the forward strand.
ACTCACTCAACCACAGATGCATGCTCCATGCGCGTCACATTCCCGAATGTCTCGATGTCTTGGCCGACACCTTATCATGGCCAGATGAGCTCCTTCAGTCAGAATGGTGCCTGCATCCGGAAATCATGCGAGCAATTGCACAGATTTGGGAGCAACCTCAGAGAGATCTGTTGGCATCGAGGAAGAACAATCCGCTACAGATGTTGGTCAGCCCGATCCCCTAGCCTATGCAATGGATGTGCTATCACGGGACTGAATGTGGTTAATCGAATAAGCCACCCCCCCTCTGCCATTTTGTCAAGATTTATTCCGAAAGCGGCATATCAAACGTGCACCCTGTATCTGTTGGCCCTGTGGTGGCGCAACAGTTCGTGATTCCAGGATCTTCTCGATCTGCTTGTAGACCCAGCGAGACGACTTCCTCACTGAAAACACTTGCTCAACCAAAACAGAGCATACCATGCTACACCAACACGTCTACTAACCATCAATTCCTTCTGTCAGTCTGGATTCTCTAAAGAGACCGCGGAGGTCAGGCTCAACTCTAACATATCTTCCACCTCAAAGATCTACCAGCTGAACCCCGTTCTGCCACAGTTCACCTGATTGCTGATTTACTATTACATTTGAAAGTATTACCTCAACTATTGATGAGTATCGTTCTGCTATCTTCAAGGTCATTCGTTTATCAACAGATATTAGATGTAGGACAGGATTCAGATTTATCTTCTCTACTCCGAGCACTTCATTTGGAAGATGCACGTCTACCTACCCGATTACCAGAAGGAACCAGTAGTATTCACTGCCTTGACCAAACCACCTTTTGAGCCTGCAGAAACGTGTGATATAAAGACTACCCTTCAAAACTGCTTTCCTGATATCATTTGCACTCGCCCCTAGAGTATCAGAAGTGCATGCCTGGGACAGAGCCTCCTTAGCTATCCGCCATGACTGGAGTCGGGTGGCACGTAGTACCGCAATTCCTGTCTAAGAATCAACAGGACCTTTCTCGTTTTGGTTGTTTGTTGCGCCTGCCTTATCGAATATCCCAGGACCTGTGGATCAAGAGCGCTAAGGACCTCTATTCGACGATCAATCCAGTGAGAGGGTCTAGACGATTGCATTACTTACCTCTGAAGCCAGCAATGAAGCAGGACATTACCAGTATACGAGTTGTCAGAACATTTCCATCATAGCTCTATAGGTTTGTATCTAATACCGCTTATGCGGGTGCTAGGGGCCGTGTGGTCATATCATCCAAGTTGCCACATGAACAGGTACAATAAAAGCGTACTTGAGATACAACACATATCACGAATCGTTAGGTTCTTGGTATGTGCTTAAGAATAGGTTAACCAGAAGACTATTCTGTGAAGTCATGTGACGCAGTCAGTATGTCGGCACCTCTTCCCACTTCCCTTATATGTGTTGTAATTTTTACCTGTATATGACGAGATTCTGCTGGTGGACGTTTCGTCCCCGAGGCCCGCCCCTGTACAGACCTTTTGGTCTTTGATATATGTTGGCATTTCTGGGAAGTTGATGCTGGGTCGACATCGGACCTTACAGACTAGTCTTTTGTGTTAAATGCCGTCATTTACATCTGACGACGATACAGCTCACCAATCTCCAATGTACGAGTTGTCACAGCGAAACAGCTCACCAATTACCAGTATACGAGTTGTCAGAGCATTTCCATCATAGCTCTCTAGATTTGTATCTAATGCCGCTTATGCCGGTGCTAGGGGCCGTGTGGTCATATCATCCAAGTTGTCACATGAACAGGTACAATAAAAGCGTACCTGAGATACAACACATATCACGAATCGTTAGATTCTTGGTATGAGCTTTAGAATAGGTTAACCAGAAGACTATTCTGTGAAGTCATGTGACGCAGTCAGTATGTCGGCACCTCTTCCCACTTCCCTTATATGTGTTGTAATTACCAAGAACACGATTGCATCTTGGTCAAAAAAGACTATTCACTGGACATCAGGATTCGACTCCGATGTTAGGCCAAGCCTCGTTACATGAGATAATAGACTTAGTAGCGTCATGGCCTTTGCGGAATAACTTCTCTGTCTCAGACATTACGTCAGCATGTCTCTGGAGATCGTCCTCCACATTCATCAGTTTCTATTTGGGAGACCTGTCTTTCGTCGCCGACAGTATGTTGTCTTTGGAACCTGTGACAACTGCTCAACAGATTGCTTCTTGACGTCTTCATTTAAGAAGGATAGGGGGCGCTACGTCCATATTCACCGGGAAGCATTTCAGTCTAGTGGGATCCTATAGAAAAGACGTCTAGTGGGATCCTATAGAAAAGACGTCGGTCAGTTCCTAGAAATGTCTGCAGAAGATGAGAATACGAAATTACCTTACGGCGCAGTCGCCACCCGCCAGTTTTCAGACTATTTGCTATCTGACTTCCTCGTTTGAAACTTGGAAACATTTCGCGTTTGTTTCCCGTACCTGTCGCCACTAAATGTCTATCTTCGGGGTATATCCCGAAGCTTGGAACATGTTTAACACTAGTTGCTATTCTGGTCAGGCTTCCCACCTCTGCTGTGCGATTCTGGCTAATGTGGTTGTTATATCACGCCCCAAGTATAAGAAATGTATAAACAATTTCTGGACGTGTTGGTGATACAACCTGTTGCTACACACAGGATTGCCCCTCCCATCGTACCCCACTCAGCCTGCACTCACTACAACAGTGAGCAGAAGGAAAAATGGTTCAAAGATGGCGCCTTGTTGGTAAGGCATCATAGGTAATACCCCAGCTAGTGACCAGATTGAATTGCACAAGTGTCTTACAGAGTGAGGAATATGACTAATGTAGCAACAGGTTTGTATCACTAACAAGTCCAGAAATTGTTAATAATTTTTTTTTGTAATCAGTCAAATGTTTATTGCACAACTTTGCATTTACACAGTCTGGCATTAGCAAAAGTCGGGCTACCCAACCAGCGCTTCAATATGACACCCCGCACAGCTCATTTCGACCACGAATGGTTCCCCTAGACCCCAAAACGCCTATCCAACATCGTTTTCTACTAGTATCCGACCGTGCATGCGCAGATTGACGACACTTCTAATAACAACCACCCAAGTCGGACTCTACCCCAAGGGCTCACCTCTACCGCAAGCACCACCTTGTAAAATTCCGAAAATGCGATCTTTCTATATTACTGTCCGAATGTGCATACGCAGAACGACGTCGCTTTCAATAGCAACAACTCCAAGACTTCCCCACCATCGCTTCAACATAATAGCGCACTTGACCCATTTGGAGGGGTCGTACTAAAAACTGCGCGGAACTGCGCGTAACTGCGCGGAGCTTAATTTCAACTGCGCGTGGATTATTTGATGGAGTTTTCTTTATTTGCTGACGAGCAGAATATTGATATTAATGAAACAGACAACAAAATTCGCAAAATGTAGACTATATGTCGCTTGAAACGAGAGAGAACGAAATTCAAATGCGCGGAGATTATGTTTCACTGCCCGGAGATTCGCTTCGCTGGAATGTCCCTGTGGACACACTTAAAGTGTTATTTCAACACTTTACAACACTTTAGTTTTAAGCGTGTACGATTAAATAATATTCTAACTAATAGCAAGGTATGAACAAAATAATACTATTTGTACACGTAAACGTTGCTTTTCACTTCTTCGTGGTCCTGCAGGTCTTAACCCGTTTACGTTGTCCAGGCTTTCTGGCTGTGCTTGGTGTTCTTGGTATGTGTAGGCCGCCATTGATAATGGGTTTAATCACTGCCGACAAATAATCAAGAGATTACATCTAACCAATACCTCACCAATCATCTTCTGCCTAATTCAGGTTAACCGGTTCATTAAATGCCGACAAATAATCAAGGGATTCTGTATTAAATCTAGACAATATCTCACCAATTATCTCCTGTCTAATTCGGATTGACTTGTTTAATCAATGCCGACATATTATAACAGAGCCATAAGACATGTACATGTAAAATAACTATAATAGAGCCATAAGACATGTACATGTAAAATGAACATGTACCTCAATTATATTCCATTATTATTTAATGTTTGTTTATTGTGAATTTGTATTATAAGTATGGAGTTATTAGTTACTGATAAATGTATACACTCAATATTATGTAACACATGTTATAACTAGGATTTAATGCTATGAGTTTACTTTGTAATAAGATTTTATGATAACAGTTCTATTAGTTCATAGCTCTTGAAAGTTGACATTTAATTAGTGTTGTTAGACCATTTCTGACCAGCTGGTGCAAAGACAGGAGCCAGGTGTCAATTGTAGTCAGACTGTCATTTTAGTCTCAGATAATCCTTGTTGTTATTAGGTAAGAGTCCCTACTATTATTGAGATGTCATACTGAATGAACAGGATAGCTGGCAGACATGACAGGACGTTAGGATTACTTGAACAATTGTTGAAAGTGTGTTATGATTGTTAAGAATGTCTACCTGTGGATTTCACTAAAACTATAATGTATATAAATATGTATGCAGTAGGAAACCAAGTCAGTTCACTTTTAGAATTCATCTTGGCATGCGACTTTGCAGCGCCAAGGCAGTTCGTGTAAATGTAAGTTATATAGGTAACACTTGTAAATGTAGATTGCTATATGTACTAACATATAGTTTCTGTAATAACTGGAAGTGCTGTATAATTGTGTATATTAGAATTAATATTACGTCAAGGTTAGATAATTAGGATTAGGGTAAATAAAGCTAGGTTGTGTTATATTTAACATGGACTACGACTTACTTATTAATGTGATAACCAGTGAGCCAACTAGGTTATAGATGATGGAGATACCCGGCCTGTAATCTTCTAAGATTGACAGACTTTCTCAGTACAAACTGCTCTTAGCTCCCCAAACTAAGAGATTTCATATCGGAATATATATGATGACATTGGAATATTCAACGAACGGTGAACACCCAAAGGAAAAACAACAGAAGAATGATTACACGAAGATGAAATAATTCAAGCCGCCTTTGATGACTGACAGAACCAGCTAAAGAGCCTGAGTACCAAGAAAGAGTGACAAACACTAAGAGTAAGTATAATCGCCATATGATTTACTAACTAGCTTGTTTTATCTATCTTGTCTTGGAAATTCAAAACTGATTTAACCTTAAACAGTAAAATGGCCAGCTGGAAGTGCAACAAACACAACTGTCAAAAAGTTGGTAGAGCTTACAATAGCATACATTGTCAAGTGAGACCTAACATTTCTCTCACAACACCCCTTGAGAAAAGCTCAGTGCATATCAAGGTTGGCAAGTTAAAAACACATGCTTTAGTCGACACAGGGGCAAGCATCTCTTGCATTTCACAACGGTGTTTGCAGAAAGCCTACCCAAATACAGTCGCTAATGCATGTAATTTACGAGCCATTACAGGTGTTTGTGGTGAAGTTCATTCTGTGTTAGGCGTAGTGAATCTACCAATTCAATTTGAAGATCTTGAAGAGCTCAATGGAGAATTTTATGTATTTAAAACATTACACAAAGATGTAATTTTAGGAGAGGATTTCCTAAGGAAATATGATGCAAACATTGATTTTAAAAGGAACAAACTATTGCTTTGCAATGGTCAGTTTAACATTTCCATGGCGACTGAAACAAACAACAAAACATATGGACATAAAGAATCTGGGTGTGCTCAAACAACAGACATTATTCTGGTTAAACCAAAGCGTGAAATAAATTTTCCTGTATATGTACCTGAAGCAGGTGATGGAAATTTGATCTTATTGGAGCCAATAGAGTCACTTTCAGCAAAATATAGCATTGCAGGTGCGCGCACTGTCGCAAAAGTTAGAAACAAAATGGCTGTTTACAAAGTAATGAACCCATCCAACCTTCCTGTCTATATCGAGAAGCATGCAACAATTGCCACATTTCACGTAGTTACACCGGACTCAATTACAACGATGAAACAAGATAATACATCAAACAACTCCGCTGATGTAAATTTCATGGAAGGAGACACGAAAAGTGATGCTTATTATGCTAACCTAGCACGAGAGCTAGGAATAACACTAGACGATTCCATACTTACACCGGAGCAAAAGGAATCATTTTTAGCATTTCTTGGGCGTAACCGTGATGTTTTTGCCAAAGATATGAGTGAATTAGGCAAAGCTAGTGCTCATTATCACAGAATTTTCACTAAAACAGAGAAACCGATTTATTCACGTCCATACCGACAAAGCCCCCAGACAAAACAGCGATGTGATGAATTAGTGAAAGAAATGTTAGAAAATAACATAGTTGAACCATCACTATCTGAATGGTCATCCCCTGTAGTGCTTGTGAAAAAGAAAAATGGAAAATATAGATTTGCGGTAGACTATCGCAAGCTGAATGCGATCACAGAACCGATTTCTTTTCCCATCCCATTGTTATCAGATGCTATCGACTCTGTAGCACAGGCAAAGTCTAAAATATTTTCTGTTCTTGACCTGGCAAGTGGTTTTTGGCAAATTCCACTACATGATGACACAAAACCAAAGACCGCGTTTACGACGGATCAGGGAAGGTTCCAATTCCGAGTTCTTCCGTTCGGAATGAGAAATTCACCCGCGAGCTTCAGTCTCATGATGTCACAGGTCCTTGCCGGCCTTACTTATCTTCACACCCTATGCTATATAGATGATATTTTATGCCATTCAAACACATTAGATGAACACATGGTCCATCTTGGACAAATTTTCTCTCGCTTACGGGAAGCAAATCTTAAATTACAACCGCCAAAATGCGCATTTGCACAACGACAAGTTCCGTATCTAGGACATGTGCTAAGTGATCAAGGTATTCATGTGGATGAAGCCAAAGTTCATGCTGTTAAATCATTTCCCAGACCAAAGTCACAGAAAGAGGTTCGAAGTTTCCTAGGTTTATGCAATTACTATCGCAAATTTGTACAAAATTATGCTTCAATAGCATCCCCCATGAATCAACTTCTTCAGAAAGACGTTAAATTCAAATGGGCCGATGACACTGAAAATTCATTCAAAGCACTCAAACAAGCACTTGTCACAACCCCTATATTAGCATATCCAGATTTCCAAAAAGAATTCATTATTTCAACAGATGCGTCTGATAGTGCAATAGGATATGTTTTAGGACAAAAAGATGAAAAAGGCAATGAACATGCTATAGCCTTTGGCGGACGATCCCTGCGCGGTAGTGAAAAGACATGGCATATCTCAGAGAAAGAAGGTCTTGGACTAGTTGAATCAGTTCGTGCCTTTCGTCCATACATCGCAAATGGTCACTTTCGTGTTTTCACTGACCACATTGCCCTCACTTGGTTAAACAACATAAAAGCTAACAAAGGTAGATTAGGCAGGTGGGCTCTCGAGCTTCAAGAGTACAATTTCACAATTCAGTACAAGCCAGGAGCTAAAAATGGAAATGCTGATGGGTTGTCTAGAAGAGAATATGAAGCAACCACAACTGAAAGTACAGAAGAAACCATTGTGAGAAGTATAGAAACCACATATTTATCCAATACAGAGAATCAGAATGAGCCAATTGAGGCAACTCTGACATACAGGGAACCAAAACATGCTCATTTAGCAACAATATGTCCAAAAGATACAATTGTTGTGGCACAAGTCAATACTGAAATTGTAATTTCAAATCCATTTCTGGAGGGCATACAGCGTGAGTGTCCTGACTTAGCCCCGATCTTTGCCTACAAAGAAAATGGTGATCTACCGGATGATCCAAAACAGAGTCGTCGCTTAGTTGCGGAAGCATATCATTATGTGATTGAGGACGGAATTCTGTATTATTTCTTTAATACAAAAAATAAAAAGGCTGCCGATTCTTATACAAAACAGATAGCTGTTCCTAGAGGTAATCGCAAAGATATACTCCAAGCCTATCATGATTCAGTGCTAGGAGGTTGCCACCAAGGTCAAGAAAGAATGTATGCTGCTATAAGATCCAAATATCATTGGGATAAAATGTACACAGATGTGTGTACCTATGTACGTACATGCACGACATGTCAACAGATCAAAACAAATGTTCATGATAAGCCTGCACCACTTAAACCCTTGCCATATGAACGTGCTTTCTCGCGGCTTCATATTGACATACTCGGCCCACTTCCAAAAACTCTGGATGGTTTCAAATATCTACTCCTTGTAGTGGATTCTTACAGCAAATGGCCAGAATGTTTTCCTATGAAAACCCAGGAGGCCACTGAAGTTGCATCCATTTTATACAGAGAGATTCTTACACGTTATGGGTCACCAGACAAATTAGTCAGCGATCGCGGTGCTCAGTTCATGTCCAAACTCATAGCAGCCATGACAGAACTATTCAACATCAAACATGCTAAAACTAGTTCATATCATCCTGCAACCAATGCCACATGTGAAAGAATGAATCGCGTCATCGAGCAGGGTCTAAGAGCCTACATCAAGGAAGACCAAACTGATTGGCCAGATCATATACCAGGTATTATGATGGCATACCGCATGACCCCAGCCACTCAATCAACTGGCTTATCTCCTTATCAAATGCTGTTTGGTACACAGATGAGAACACCAATCGATACCTCTCTAATTCCAAAAGAAACACTGTCAAAGGATCATAGAACATACTTGTCAAAAATTCTAGACAATCTGGCTGAGTATAGAAAAATTGCAGATGAAAATTTGAAAAAAGCCCAAACAAAATACAAAACTTATTATGATAGAAGAACAAAGGAACCAACATTCGAGCCAGCACAAAAGGTATGGTTATATTGTACCAAAAAGACTGTGGGCCGATCTCCCAAACTAACAAAAAAGTGGCAAGGACCATATTATGTTGTATTGGTTGGACAAAACTACACATACAAATTACGCAAATGTAGTGACGATAAAGAAGTGAAATCAATGATTCATGCAAACCGTCTCAAAAAGTTTCATGACCCAGCAGACAGGCCAAACTATGAGCCTGACGATTTACCACAAACAAATGATGAACTCAATCCAGAAGAAATAGAATCAGAAAATGATGAAAACGAGAAAAATACCAATGACAAACAGAACAATATCACAAAAGAAACAAAAGACCATCATGTGCCAAAAACAAAAGTAGCACTTAAGAACAATGAACAGTCAAAAACAAGAGTAACACCTAAAACCATTCAACATCCTAAAGGTACCGGTACAATGCCAAGCTCAAGAACAAATCAAAATCCCAACTTGGTAACAACACCAAACAAATTCTTAGTGACTGAAATTGACAAAATTCTAGCATCAAAACGTTACAATGGACGAATGTGCTACAGGATTAAATGGGTAGACAAGACTAGAGGCTCCACCTGGGAGCATGATACGAGTCTCCCAGATGAGCTGCGTCGACAATATCATGCTGACAAAACATTGTCAGGTAAGAAGAGGCGTAAACCTTTAGCCCAGAACAAATTCTTTACAAAACAATCTCAGGGAAATGTAGCTTTCATTAACATGAACGATAATGTCAAGTGGAGCCAACAGCCTGATGGCAGGTTTGTTAATTTTATACACATTACAGAAATTGAGTACAGGATAGACAAGTACTATGTCAAAGCACAATACTGGCGATCATCTCAAATGGTCAAAGAAACAGGCTGGTTCCCCCTAAACCAAGTCCCATGGTTGGCAATAGAGTACTTCATGAAGGAAATTTGGAATAAAACCGGTTACCATATCACAGGTCACGGCCCTTCATGGGATTTTCCTTACCTATTTCATATAAAACTAGGTCCCAAAAACAAAATGTTTTTCAAAAATGTGATTGCAAAGAAGGCCATCTGGTACAATGAACAGAATGTAAATTCTAATAGTGTAGCAAACTTTGATCAAGATTTGAGCCATCATAACACTGCTCTGCGATGGGAGAAATCTGTATACCCCTAATTATCATGTAAGACATGAAAGCCTTGGGACTAGCCTGGGACTTGTCATCCCTGATTAGTTGTAAGGTGGTTTTGACATATGGCTTGACAAACCATAGATTCGAGTACCAAAGGGAATGTGTAAATAATTAGTTTCTACTTACAAGTTGTTGCATTATATGTTGATGTATTGATGTAGTTTGTTATAATTCCCACTAACATGACTAACTTATATTATGTTGTGAAAAATCCAAGGATCTTGGAATGTAGGGTTTGCACTTAATACTCCCATGGATACATGAATACTACTTACATGTATGTTTATTCTTTCCTAGAAAATAATTGTTTAATAAGACTTAAAATTTATGTGAATCATTCATGTTGACTTACAATGTAATATACATGTACACTTATGGATTTTCAAAATACAAAAAGGTATGGTTTCTCTGTTGTGCTCTTTTACTGAGACACCGGTTGAAAATCAAGTGCTAGGGTCAGACTTGTCTGCAGCAAGTCTTCCCATCAAACTTTTTCAGCCTGGGTTTCAAGTGAAACACAACATTACATTTTTCATTTTTGATTTTCAGGAATTAATTATCCAACATCATTTCTTTCTCAATTTCATTCATTTATGTTCTTTACAATAGATCACTGTCAGAATAAGTATTACTGACTTGACTAGAACCTATATCTCTCTTTACATGGTGATCAGTGTCCTTATTGTGCATTTGGAATGTTGTATCTAAACAGGAATATATATGTACATAGTCCTCAATATAACCCATGTATGTAAGTATGTAAATGATGTAATGATACATGTAACAAAATTATAAAAAAGAAGAAAAAAAAAATGAAGATTGACTAAATAATCACTCTTGAATAATAATGAATATCTTTGTGCCAACTCTTTCTATACAAATATATCTTAAACATTGCTAACTCTCTGCATTTCACATCTGAGTGTTTCAGCTGTATGGTGTCCACAGACAGAAGTGACCCAAGAAAGCCAAGAGCAAAAGCTCCCCATATTCCAGACAAGTATCAGCAACCTCACCCACAGTTCAACATTGCACAGGAATCTTCAACTTCAATCAACATCACACAAGAACTTCTAAAAACTCCACCAAACATCGATTAAAATGACTACCACAGACAATTTATTACAGTTTCGGGACGAAACTTATTCGGGGACGGAGGGAACTATAACAGAGCCATAAGACATGTACATGTAATGTAAAATAACTATAACAGAGCCATAAGACATGTACATGTAAAATGAACATGTACCTCAATTATATTCCATTATTATTTAATGTTTGTTTATTGTGAATTTGTATTATAAGTATGGAGTTATTAGTTACTGATAAATGTATACACTCAATATTATGTAACACATGTTATAACTAGGATTTAATGCTATGAGTTTACTTTTGTAATAGGATTTTATGATAACAGTTCTATTAGTTCATAGCTCTTGAAAGTTGACATTTAATTAGTGTTGTTAGACCATTTCTGACCAGCTGGTGCAAAGACAGGAGCCAATTGTAGTCAGACTGTCATTTTAGTCTCAGATAATCCTTGTTGTTATTAGGTAAGAGTCCCTACTGTTAATTGAGATGTCATACTGAATGAACAGGATAGCTGGCAGATATGACAGGACGTTAGGATTACTTGAACAATTGTTGAAAGTGTGTTATGATTGTTAAGAATGTCTACCTGTGGATTTCACTAAAACTATAATGTATATAAATATGTATGCAGTAGGAAACCAAGTCAGTTCGCTTTTAGAATTCATCTTGGCATGCGACTTTGCAGCGCCAAGGCAGTTCGTGTATATAAGTTATATAGGTAACACTTGTAAATGTAGGTTGCTATATGTACTAACATATAGTTTCTGTAATAACTGGAAGTGCTGTATAATTGTGTATATTAGAATTAATATTACGTCAAGGTTAGATAATTGGATTAGGGTAAATAAAGCTAGGTTGTGTTATATTTAACATGGACTACGACTTACTTATTAATGTGATAACCAGTGAGCCAACTAGGTTATAATACCAAGCTGATTCATATGTAATGGTACTACTGTTATACATACACCCGGTACTGAATGAAGGTATTAGAACACACGAGTGCAGGAAACAACAAGTGGCAAGACATCCATCTCAGAATATTTCAGTTCTCAGACATGTCAGATAGTATTATTTCTAAGTTTGAGTTCAATTGATTTCTTAATTTCACTTCATACATGCACATATATTCCTAACACCAGTCCATGTGATGACCCAGTTTTAGCTTGACCTCTTCATTCATCAGAAACTAGACCCAGCATAGATACACATGTTTAGCCCTTAGAGCTATGGTAGGGTAGCTCTTTACACATGTACATGTTGCCCCCTGGACTTGATTTCTCTGAGCTCAGGTCAATCGTTGGAAGAGTGACCATAGCAGGATTCCATACTTTGGCGCGTATTAATCTGATATCTTGAAGGAAAACAACAGTATTATTTAATACAGTTAAGGGATAAAGTACATCCTAAGTGACTATATAGGCCTACGACGTCTGTCAACCACTGAAGGATAACTATTCTGGTCCGAGAAAGAAACAATTTGGAACTATTTTTATACGTGTACTTCGGACAACCCTAATTTAATCAGAAATTTTCTCCCAAAATAAACAGCTTTCTAAAAATAGGTCAGGTCAGTCATCTTCAGGACACCTCTGGACCATTGCCAGATTTAAAACATAGCATCGATTTGGAAAGCCTAGCTATATTTTTTCATGTACATCTTGATAAACAGCATTTGATCTTGGAAAAATTGGTCAAGGTCAGGTAACTGGGATAGGTTTCTAATCAATCACCAGTTCAATTGCATATGTAATCTGAATTTGAAGACTAGCTTTAATGCTTCAAAAAATATAGCAAATGATAAAATAGGTCAAGGTCAGTCATTTTCAATAAGCTTCTGACCCTTCACCAGATGCATACATGGTATGAATTTACATTGCCTGGCTATAATCCTTCTCGAGATAAGCGTCCACAAGACAGACAACGCCGACAAATGTGTGGATGGGGGCGGGGTCACCCTCCTTTTTTTCAAATGATGGCAGTTCATCAGATAAATGGAGCCCATTAGGGTTAGGGGTGGGGAATTGTGGTGGAAATGGGAAAATTTCTTGGGGATGACCTCCAAGGAATTGGTATAAATTTTTGGTTGTACGAACAGCACGAGCTCCAGTATACTTCACCACCGGGCCCGACCTTTTCGTCGCACATATTCTACTTTGGAGCAGCTATGAATATGCATAAAAGGTTCTGTATTGGCAGATATGAATATTTCAGGGATTGGAGAGACCGGGCAAGAAAAATCTGGAAAAAGGCAGATTGTATAAATTTGTGTATCATTTACATGGTTACAAAACTTGTCAAAAATCTGGAATTTCAGATGAATCTGTAAAATCCAATCACTGATATTTTGTTTACTTTCATCCTGCTGTGAGGTGTCTGGATATTATCGTTAGAAAATTCAGCCAGTTCAAAAAAAAAAAAAAAAAAATCCATCTTGTACCTCCATAGGCACATGGACAGGAACTCGATCTAGTTCTGCCAAATGGTCCTCGCACCCCAAAATTCTTCGACGCTAAATTACTGCAAGAGGTTTTATTTGACAGCTAAAACTAAAAGCGATTTACTGTTTTTGGAAATGGTCAAAGTTAAAAAAGAAAAGAAACAAAATTGAAACCCTCGATTACAACGTTTGTTCATAAACAGCAAAGGCTGCAACCTTCTGACCACTGATGTCTGATTATGATCGTCCATAGCTAATGTTCTATCATGTCTATGACATTACCACTGTAACACCAACAATGTCACAATCATAAGGGCTGTTCCATTAATACGAAGCTGCGCATCTGAAAACCCCTCGGCTCTGGGCGCCAGCCATTCATAATGTATTCAATTTGAAGCAAGACTTCAGGAACACCAAGCAGTCAAGTGACAAATATACAGATTATGAAAAAATTTGCCATTAGAAATGGCCTCTAAGGTTTATGTCCAATCAGAGAAGTCGGTATTCATTACATAAGTCTGCTGATGCATCGATGATGTATGTATATTAAATTTTGTCATAGAGCATTTGAAAATTATCAGAGATAGAGATCATTAATGATTTCGCATAAATTAAAGATGGCCGCCCATCCTTCCTGCCACTCAGAGGAACTGATGTGGTTATTCATTGCAAGTCTCTTGATACATCGATGCTGTGTACCAAGTTTCGTATAGAACACTTGAATGGTATCAAAGATATATATCATTAAAGATTTTGCATAAATTAAAGATGGCCGCCAAGGTTTCCACCGAATCAGGGAAACTGGTTTGGTCATTCCTTTGAAGTTTCTTGATGCATCGATGATCTATACCAAGTTCACACACGGAACAGTGAAATGGTACCTAAGATACACAAGATTAATGATTTCGCATAAATTAAATATGGCCACCAAAGTTTCCAACCAATCAGGTCCAGATTCAATAGGGTTCTGGGTCATGAGCATATGGATGTGCAGTGCAAGTTTGGTGTGCCTAGGGTAAGTCGTTCTAAAGATATCTTGGTAACGAGAAAGCTGTGATGGTTTCGCATAAATTAAAGATGGCCGCCAAAGTTTCCAACCAATCAGATCCAGATTCAATAGGGTTCTGCGTCACGCGCATACGGATGTGCACTGCAAGTTTGGTGTGCCTAGGGTAAGTCGTTCTGAAGATATCTTGGTAACGAGAAAGCTGTGACGGACGGACAGACATACATGACGACAACAATACCCTTATGGGAGGGGAGGAAGGCATTCAGTATATTATTCTGAGTGAGTCATGGGATGAAATTCCCTACAGTCCATGTTACAACATTGGGAAGGCCAATAAAATTTCTATGGGTGGTGGGGTATCATTCAAAGCTGCCTTCCACCCCTCCCATACCTTTTTAAATGGAACAGCCCTAAAACATAATGCCCCTGTTAACCTTCTGATCTAGTCATACCGAATGTCTGGATTCTTTCTTGTTGGTAACTAGTGCACATGAAGTGTCCAAACCATATAACAGTATTTTATACCGATACCAGCACAGTACAATAATATTAGGCGATATGGCAATGTGTGTTTTAGACATAGTATTACACCATTATTCTCTTCTTTATTGCTTATTTTCTGATGATGTTGCAATATGTATTACTCGTGTATTTGCTCAGCCTGTAATACATTGTGCAGCGTACGTCACAATATGACGGCAGAACCGACTAGTCAATATTATAAGACGGGATCGTAATCAGACGGATAAAACGGGTCAGAAGTTATGGCTTCATTAGGTTTTTCATCACATCTGTTTTATTGTGTTAAAAAAAAAAAAAATATATCAACTTGTTTTTTACACAGCTTCTCAGTAGGTTTTCACGCACAGTGTGCAAGAGGTATTTTGTAGAAAAAGTGATTGTAAACCGTCAAGTAAAGTTTCCATCAAATGAAAGACCATTGCAAAGAGTGTCGGAAAATATCTGTTGTAATTTTTTACGATTTTATTTCACAGAGTAAACTGGAAATAAAGCATGGCTTTCTATGGTGGTCTGTTGCAATCATATTTAGATCCAGTGACGTCACACTGCCTCAACTCTTTCCCTCATATAAGCGGGTTTTGACTACTTGTGTAGATCCTCATGTAGCGTGTTTTGACGAGTGTTCGCCTAACTCCTGAAGTTCCCATGTGGTCGATTATTCTTGCAATTTTTTGCGTTTTCTTCGAGTAAAACCTAATCAAAACTATACGTTTTCAGAAAGCTAAAAATTCAATAAATCTGACTATATGGACGTTGGCAAGTTTTATGGTAAGGGCAAAACGAAATCGGGAGAGTAACAGAAATAATCGATGGAAAATGCGCGATTTGACAACAAATTTGTTTCGTGTGCTCCAACACACATGTTCGAAAAATAGTAAAATCTGCTTCCAAATTCCTGAATATTTCACGTAACGCGAGCATAAACTACCAAAGTATCTAACCTTGATGACTAGCTTGCAAATCTGCCAATCTGAGTTTATTTTACATATTTTCCCAGGACCTGTCGTCTTCGCCGTAAATGTTTTATCCGCCATTCTTTCCCAGCCGGTACAGGCCCTAAAATTTGAAAAGTTTAGTTACCCTGAAAATAGGTTGTGTGAAATTGACCCCAGGTAACCCATAGTTCGTTCCCCCACTTCTGAACTGCATAACCTATCGGTTATCCAAATTATGGTTATGCAGATAGGTTATGCCAAATGAGTTTTTTTCATTCAATTGAACTTGTTGCTGTCTACGCCAACATTTTGATTTTGTATGTAATAATATTCTTGTTCCCATAATCTAGCCCCTCTCAGCATCCGATATTCTGCCGTTGGCTTTATCATTACCCGGTGACCAATTTTCGTCATTACCATGTGTTGCGTAAAGAGTTCAATTTTGTGTGACTGGCAGACTTCTATCATTGGAATTGTGACCTCTATTTCTGAAATATTATCTCGAATTAAATTCCCATATACACGTTTAAATTTAAAAACAGTAGAACGTAAAGATTCTCTGCCATTCACTTTCATTTTTCGGCTCTCGGCATCACTCGGGTTAGGGGCCGCACACATATGGTATTGCGTCTTGGTAAGGGCCCCATAACCAGCACAACGTCAGATAAGAGGAAGTTGACTTTTACCCTGTTCATATAATCCCACAGAGCGATATATATATATATATACACACATAGATTTCGTGTTCAATTATCTCCCCTCGACTGGGGCTCTTGTGTGTGAAGTTAACATCGAAACTCTGGTAAGCCCATTCTTCGATCGGAAATGATTTTCAGGTTACAACAGGAATTTATTAAAATTATGTCAATTTGCGACACAGAGCTTGGGCCATAAAATAGGCGAACGAATAATCAGTTATACATCTTTCATTTTGGGTAACCGCTAGGCGAACTGAACGATCGTTCTCCCCAAATTTTAAGGCCTGCGGTCTTTTGTCCGACAGTGACCATAGCGACTGCGTCACCACGTGACCTCTTCCTCCAATCATACCGGGCCTCGCTCAACCTTGGCCAATCAGTGAGCTGTCTTATTTTCACCTTATGAATATTTATTATTGTCGTCATTCTCCTTCGCGAAAGTATATGGGACTTTTTCAGTTTTAGCTCATTCAAAACCTGCCATCTCGGTATGTCTCTGTCCAATCCTGAATCTACGAAGAATTAGCTTTACAATGGTATATAATAACATAGAATTGCAGCGGAACAACAACAGAACGCTGCAAAACGTGACTAAAATGCGACCATTTCTTCACCTTTTTGGGGATTTCCAACAGACGGAAAGCAGACAACACATTTTCTCGCAAAATTACTTATTTTTAGAATAAATGTTGCCGATATTGGTATAAAACATGAACGAATTATGTAGAATGGGTCTGTGGGAGACCATTGGTAAATATTTCTCAACATGAAATGGGACATAAAATGGGATATTTTACATCGCTGGAGAAGTAGGAAAATTGAATGTCCATGGGTTGAAGACCTACACCATTACAAATCTATTATGGGCCAGAGAGAGAAAATTCCCCACAAGTCTATGAGGGAAAGAGTTGATACATATATTTCAAGCTGTGTATGTGCTTTCCAATGCTTGATTCAAGCTTAAGGTGTGTATACTTTGAGTTTCAACACAGACTCACTGTTCCAATGTGCATGTTCCACCAAAATCTGGGATATGGCAAGTGTCAAGTCAATCTGAATCGTGCATTTAATTTCTCCGATTTTGGTGAAACATGCACATTGGAACAGTGAGTCTGTGTTGAAACTCAAAGTATACACACCTTAAAGGTGAACTGCAAAGCTTTTAATTTTATCTAAATTGTTGCTTATATACATCTTGTCTTATGTGACATAACTTTAATACGTTTTTGGGGTAAATATAGTTTGCAAAATTGTACTAATAACAATATTTAAGTTATCCTGTTATAAATCCGTCTTGAAAACTTGCATCGCTTGTCTCTCTTGGTTTGTAGAACGTTATGACGTTATAGTGGTCCCCTTCATTCAAGTTTTATTTAAATGTGACGTCATGCTACGTCGGATGAATGAACGAGGGCCACTATAACATCATGACATTCCAAAAACAATGGGAGGCAAACGATGACATTTTTAAAAGTTCTGGCTCTCGGTATAAGTTTTGACTGCTCATATACCCAAAATAAAACAATAACCCACAGAACTATTACCACACATAATTGTAACAACTATAGAAGTTCTTGTTTTATGACATTTTAACAGAACATTGGAAAGCTTTTCAGTTCACCTTTAAGCTTGAATCAAGCATTGGAAAGCGAATACACAGTTTGAAATATATGTATGAAGGCAGCGTGACGTCACTAGACCTAAATATGATTGCAACAGACCACTGTAGCATACATGTACCTTGCTTTATTTGCAGTTTACTCTGTGAAATAAAATCGAAAAAAATTACAATAAATATTTTCCGATACTGTTCGCAATGGTCTTTCATTTGACGAAAACTATACTTGAGGGTTTACGATCACTTTAAGAGATGATAAAAAAGATAATATCACAAAACAGTTTTTGAATCTTCCACTAAATCACCATTTTGCTTTATTCTTAATTTCCACAATATGTAATGGAAGGGGGTTATGAGAGAGGTCACATAAAAAGGGGGAGAGAAGAGTTCACAAGGCAAGAAACATACTTCGATACTAAATTCCAAAACGGTTTCTCGGTTACCATACAAAGCTACAGGTCCGATGGCGAAATCCACTGATTGTACCTTTGGTTACTTACTAGTAGATACTAATACAAAAACGGAAATAATATAACAGGACAAATAACATACACAGAAGAAGCTTAATTCTGACACCGTTAGTTAGAACATCACGTTCAGAACAAAATCGCTTCAGCCATATATTTGATATACGAATTCTACCACGTGTGTGATAAATGGGGAAGAAAAAAAAAAGCATACTATGTCCGTTTCTTAATTGTCAGTTAAGTCATTTAAACAGCAATGAATCTAAAAACAGGTATCTCTGTATGTCGCTTGTAAATTGTCCATTCGTGGACAACCTTCCGTCCAACGTGTGCAAATTGTTCACAGTAACACTCTGCGCCGTCGCCACCGCTGCCACCATCGGGAGAGATCGCCGAGCGGACGTCTAAAACGTTTTTTTTTAAAAAGCCTTCAGCCCTGGGGGGTTGGAAAAAATTTCAAAAGTCAGCACGAAACAAGTAACATTCGTTGGGTCCTGCACAAACTGGAGGGTTCCAAACGACGCTGTTGTTGCAATGGAGAGCGGACATGTTTTTCCTGTGTTTTTAAATTTCCCCGTAGTTTGTTTCCTCTGTTATGTGTTTGACCAAGACACTGGTTAGTGTACATAGTATATAGGTCACCAGATGACGACACTGGCTCTTCTGTCGGTTACTGTTTACTGCGCCGCGGTACTCCGCCTCTCTAGGCCTCAATTATTATCCGCCTGCTGTTCGTCGTCTTCCGGTTGATTGTCTGAGGTCCACAGCTGAAAGGAACAATGACAATTCAGTGAGAAAATTAGGCAAGGGATGATTTAAATAGTGTTACACTAAACAAAGGCTGTCCTCTAACCAATGGGTCATGGTTTTTGTCTTGCTAAAAAACTTATGGGATTAAATATTCACCCAAGAATAATATCAAAGGGGGTTGTTGAGTGTGAACGACCTCTCGGCACCCAATCGTATGTTCAGGCATGGGAATCGTTACCACAGAAAAAGCTTGAAATCTACTTCAAAAAGTCTGAAATTTTACACCTCCTACCAGGAATATGGCATTTTGGGCATTTCAGACAGAACTGACAACTTTTTATTTCCAAAATTTTGATGAAAAAGTCTGAAATCAGCTTATTGAACGAAAATTCCCATGACTGTATGTTATTTTCCTATGTTGGGCATCGCAGTACTGGGTTCTCCATAACGACCCCCTCTCAAGAAATCCTGGCGACGCCCATGAGTTGGGAGTTCGCATAAGTCACTTCATCAGACAAGTCTTTCTGGTCTGAAAATTTTACACTGAATATGCCAACAATTATTACATCTTTTTTTTTACTCAAACACGAGTATGAATGTCCTGTCGAAAAATATCTAGTTCATACAATTCTTTTGAATAGACTTGGAAATGCTTTCTGGGTAATCACAGAATATATCGCTATGATGGGATTAATTTTGAAATCTGAAGGCAAAGGACAGAACAACTTTTGAGATACAACATGACAACTGGAATGACAACAATGGACATAAATTCCCTGTTTTCAAGGTATTTGGCACAATTTTCTATGTTTTAAACCTTTTCAAGGCTTTGAATTCTAAATTGTCCTTTTCAAGGTAGTGTACGAAACCTGTAAATATGGGAAGCAAGTGATTTGCCAGGATACAAGTACAACTTCATCCAAGTTTAGCCAGTTCAAAACAATTCCCCACGTATTAGCATCGGGAGAGCTGTGACTATTTTCCAATGTCACCTAGGCTGAGAGCTGGGTCGAGTGACACTACTGCTATATGGCAGTGGTGTAATTCAACTTTTTCAGGTGGTTGCCATTAGGGCAAGCCAACAGTTTTAATTGGTTCAGGGTATGAAATAGACAAACAAATTCTAGTTGCCCATCGATTAACACAACACATCCAAACGCATTGCAATTTGGACAGAATTTGGTTGCTCAAAGGAAATTTAGGTTGCCCCGGGCAACCGGGCAAAGGGCTATTTCGCACCCTGTGGTTGCCCTGAATCAGATTTGGTTGCCCACACATGGTGACAACCATACCAATGGACCTCGTGAAAATATTCTATTGCGACAATATTTTCCAAGTCCAGTATTCTGCAAATCCTCTTCGTCAGCTTCATCTCTCATGACAAGGGTCTTAAAAGTGTGATTTCATCTCGCTCTACTTCTAACCCCGCCCAGGATCATGAAATTTCGTAGATTTGAAGGAAAGATGGTTTAATGTATCAGGCTGCTTGAAAAGGCCTGAATTTGGGCAAAAAAATTACATGCAGTGTGCATCTAAACTTCTCATGTACATGCACACAAAAAAAACACTAATATTTTTTTAAATCCTATGTAAATTTATCCTGAAATCTGTAAACTTCATGAGTTTGGCTCTCCTGATGCCAGGCATCAGTGTTATCAAGGCTGCATTCAGAGCCAATTTAGTTCCGGAAAACGTATGGGCGCCCAAAATGAAAGAAAAAACTAAAGTGTTGTTGTTGTTCACTTTGAAAGGATTTCTGAAGTAAATGCTTCTAGATGAAGCTTCCGAGAGCCTCAATATCAATCTGATTGCATAGCTGGGTATTGAATTTTATGCTAATAAACCTGTATTTGCGCCGAAATTCATTAACGAAAATTGGACCCTCAACAATGAATTACAAATGGAAACTGGGAATTTGGGAACGGAACCTGCGAAAAAAATCACAGATGCAGCCCGGGTTACGAACAGGGTCTCTGTGCATCCTTCAAAAAAAAATCTTCTAAAAAATCAAAATCAGTATTTAGAAAAAATCAAATGTGTTGTGCACATACAGGAGAAAATTTAGGAGGGAATTTGCCAAAATATATATTATTTTTCTTATTAAAAAATAGGAAATAAAGGAGTGTAAGACAGGTCACTACTGCATTGTAGGTGCCAAACTGAGTTGTTTTCTGGTGTTGAATCAAATTATTTCCACTGAAAGCAGTCCTAGTGGTGGCGATTGAGGAGACCCCTCCTTCAACAAAGAGACACTTTTTTTCTGACTCATTTCAGAGCATTAGTTAAAGTTTTCATGAGATAGTAAAAAATTTAGGAAGCATATTACAAGGACTCCAAAATGTGGGAGGCACTTAAAGATGTAATCAGCCTCAAAATGGATGGATTTTGTAAACTCTCCCTATGCATTTTTTCAGCATGGAAGATTACCAAAGCATCATATTTATTATATTTGATGATAGTGGAATCGCCATATACAACGAATGCAGGAATATCTTGTCAGAGAAATTTGAAACTCTGCCCGCTTCGACGGGTTTTCTGTTTCGCCATTGAGTGTGTGTTGTACGCGGAGAGGGTAATGACGTCACCACGTGACGAATGAGTGACGTAGAGACACTCATGAATCTGAATGCTGCACAGCTGCAGCCATGGGATAACGTCATGACTCGTGCCTTCGGTTCGGTAATGTCGCATAGCACACGTTGGTGGAATGCCCCGCACGTGTATACGCTTGTTGACACGGCCGTGGAAAAATAAATGGCCTGCCATGCTGTTTATTTATAAAGATCAATTCCTTTTATTTTCTCGTGACTCGTGGAAACAACTTCAGTTTTTTGTGGTCAAATGTGTTTCATTTTATACCTGTTATAACATATGCCACTTTCGCTGAGTTTGAGAGACATCGATTTTAGCCCAGATTTGAGGCTGATTACATCTTTAAAGGAGGCCTGTATACAGTTCAAGGATAGCTCAATGTGCAGAATCTGTGAATGTGCACTGTTGTCTATGGCCTCGTGAAAGATGATAGCTCGATACAGAAACAAGACTTTCTCTCACCGTGAGGTTATCTCTAAGAAGCTGCATGATAAGCGTGCTGTCTTTGTACGATTCATCATTTAATTGGTCTAGTTCTGCAATAGCGTCATCAAATGCCTGCGAAAAGAACAAGAATGGTCAATAAAGAATTCAAACACCCGAATAAAACCACAAACATATAATTTACCTCGTCATGGTACAACAAGGTCTCTGCTAATTTTGATCACTTTAAAAACGCTTTACAAGCAATTCGAAACAAGAGCCGATAGGCCCCAATATATGCCAGCACAACCTGAACAATTCGAAACAGTTGTGATAGAAAAGCAACCACACATGAGAACATTACATTAGACACCCTTCAACCTTGGCTTTGACCTTTTGATTTCGCAATTGGTTGTAGTATGCAGTTCCCTCAATCAGCAATGTTGAGGCCAATGCCAATGTTTGTGGTATGCTTGAAATTTGATCATAATCCACATCTCTGAAATGGAGTTATTTCCACATTTTCTGGCCTGAGTGACCTTGACCTTTGACCTCAAAATCAATAGGGTTCTTTTTTGTCCCATGGGCACTGTAATAATCAAAGTTTGGTACCAAGGATATGTGACGTTTACATACGAAAAACTCCTTTGTGTGTGACTAATAAAGCAGATTTTTTTTTTCACTCAAAACCTACCAAATAAGATTTTTCTTGAAGTTTACATACTGAAATATCCCTTTAAAAAAAAATGAGATGTTCAATTGCATAAAAATGGAGATATGATTGATCAAAATGTGCTGAGCTCCCCGGCTTATTTTGGTATTTTGGGGGTATTTTCAATATGACACCTTAAACCAAAACAATTTCCTGGTTCTTTCCAATAAAAAAACTTCATAATATATTCTGCGGCAAAATTAGTTTGGTTTGAGGCGTCGTATTTGTCCACAAGAGAAAATCCTCACTGTAAATGTGCCAAAAATACCAAATCAGATCAGGGAGCACATTTTGATATCCATTTTTATACAATGGAGCATCACAATTTTTTCGAGGCTGATATTTTAGTAAATGAATAAACGCAGAGTTTCTACCCTTTGTGAAAGACAAAATTGGGGAGTGAGGGAATCTGATTTAACGTTGCTTTCAACTATATTTCAGTGAATAATGACATTGGGTCCTATTCCTTTTCACACCCGGGAACCCCCCACGGGTGCCTCAGTCGCCTCTTACGACAATCTTTCTGAGGAGCTGAGGCTTATTCTTACCATGACCTGCGGTGTGCACAATGACATCCTAGGTCAATCCCCGGAAGCCCCACGGGGCAATTGGTATATGGTTCATGTAAGAGGAGATACCACTTTTCAACAAAATTTCACATGTTAGCTTATGGAACAATGGCAGATCACTTCCCCATTTGCCACTATTGGAAATCCCGTAAATTTACGTCACTTCGTCTTACATTAACTATATACCACAAAATTATTCCAGGACTTTTCCAGGTCCATACAACCATTTTCCAGGACCTTCACCTGAATTTTCCTGGACAATTTTTAACACCTTTCATCACGTTTCTTTCAGCAAATTCAACAAGCGTTCTGAGAACCCCAGCATCTCGCCTTGCGGGGTCATCCGCCAAAGGTGCAGCAGTATTGAAAGCATACATGTAGAGCAAACAATAAGGTCTGGAATAAGTGATGTGGTTCAGACAATAATGTCTGGAATAGATTATCTGGTACAGACAATAACATCAGTCCCATGTGGGATTACTGGCAAAAGTTAATCCCATGTAGGATGGATAGGTTAGTGTGGTCGGATTACTGGTACATAGGGCATTCCAGTGTGAGATTACTGCTGGGTGGACCAGTCCCATGTTATTACTGATGGATAGTCCTCTGTGGGATTACTGCTGGATAGTCCAGTCCCAAGTGGGATTACTACCATCACCATCATGGTATGGATGGTAGTGATGGTATGGATGGTAGTGATGGTATGGATGGTAGCGATGGTATGGATGGTAGTGATGGTATGGATGGTATTGATGGTAGTGATGGTATGGATGGTGGTGATGGTATGGATGGTGGTGATGGTATGGATGGTAGTGATGGTAGGAATGGTATGGATGGTAGTGATGGTATGGATGGTAGTGATGGTAGGAATGGTAGTGATGGTATGGATGGTAGTGATGGTATGGATGTGATGGTATGGATGGTAGTGATGGTATGGATGGTTGTGATGGTATGGATGGTAGTGATGATGGGATTGTAGTGATGGCAGGGATGACATGGATGGTAGGATGTAAGTGATAGTAGTGATGGTAGGATGGTATGGATGGTAATGATAGTAGGGATCCGATGGTAGTGATGGTTGGGATTGTAGTGATGGCAGGGAGGACATGGATGGTAGGATGTAAGTGATAGTAGGGATGGTAGTGATAGTAGGGATGATAGCGATAGTAGGGATCCGATGGTAGTGATGGTTGGGATGGCAGTGATGGTTGGAAGGGTATGACTGGTAGTGATGGTTGGGATGGCAGTGATGGTTGGAATGGTAGTGATGGCAGGGATGATATGGATGGTAATGATAGTAGGGATGGTAGTGATGATCAGTATGGTAGTGATGGTATGGATGGTAGGGGAGGGGGATTTGGTTTAATGTCACGCTCAAGGTTGTTTCACTCATATGGTGACAGTCAGTTTGGTTGATGGAGGAAGCCGGAGTGCCCGGAGAGAACCACCGCCCGTTGGCAAGTAACTGACAATCTTCCACACATGGACAGGCTGAGTTCGAACCCGTGCCGGTGCAGCAGTGTGAGGCTAGCGGTCACCAGCGAAGCACCTTAGACCACTCAGCCACTGAGGGCCCATATGGAATGGTAGTGATGGTAGGATGTTAGGGATGGTAGTAGTGATATGGATGGTAGTGAAGGTAGGATGTTAGTGGTGGTAGTGATGGTAGTCATGTGCACTTCAGCTAAATGCAAAACTCAATCATTTCCCATAATTTGGAGAAAAATTAATATTTCATCTCAAAAATAGCACAAGTACATACTCCAATCATAAGAAACATGTGTATGAAGTTTCGTAATCATCCAATGAGAGCTGACAACTGCAGCAAACTTATCATGTAGAAGCCTACATGTACAATTTACCTAAACAGAAAACTCATTCATTTGCCATAATTTTGAGAAAAATTAATATTTCTTCTCAAAAATAGCACAGGTACATCCTCTTATCATACGAAACATG
This sequence comes from Hanleya hanleyi, assembly GCA_036873755.1. Taxonomy (NCBI): domain Eukaryota; kingdom Metazoa; phylum Mollusca; class Polyplacophora; order Lepidopleurida; family Hanleyidae; genus Hanleya; species Hanleya hanleyi. The sequence continues at coordinate 52,688 of JAVTVY010013363.1, forward strand.
TGTACCAAGTTTCATAATCATCCAATGACAGCTGACAACTGGAGCAAACTTACCATGTACATGTATATGTGCCTCTACATGTACAATTTACCTAAACAGAAAACTCATTCATTTGTCATAATTTGGAGAAAAATTAATATTTCTTCTCAAAAATAGCACAGGTACATCCTCTAATCATAAGAAACATGTGTACCAAGTTTCATAATCATCCAATGAAAGCTGACAACTGCAAGAAACTTTCCAAGTACAGATGTACATGTGCACTTCAGCTAAACGCAAAACTCATTCATAGGGATTTTAACATTAGAGCACCCCAGGGGTAGTACCCCCAGGTGGCATACCCACCACCCATATTTTTTTTATTTTTTCTATATTTTTTCTAATTTTTCTAGATTTTTTTTTAACTTGCTAAACCAAAAACCCATTCATTTCCAGGCAGGGGACACCGACACTGACGACGACATCCTCTCTCCCCCTCTCCCAATATCTCCCCTTTACTTCGTAAGGCGAGATAAAAATGTCCATAAGAATGAAATGAATATGTATTTCAACTATCACGTTTCATACATATCTGACCAACAATTGTGGCAGATATTTTGGCGGGGAGAGAGGATAATAATATTCAAGGAGTTTTTCCAGGACTGTTTACAAATACTGTCAGAATTAAAGGATTTCCAGGTTCAGGAAATTATTTTCAAGAAAATCCAGGACCCATATGAGCCCTGCACACTGCCAACATTTACGTTCATAAAAGTGGAAGTGGGCAAATAAAAGCTCAAGCAACTTAAGGGTGACAACTCTGTAAAATAATCAAATTAAATAGGAGTTGCTTCCCTTGATCTGTTAATTCTTGACACTGCCATTTTTACTGTTTTCATGTATCACATGGCAGTTTGACTAACGGCACAGGACCTACGAAGTAGGGTAGGCATTAGGACATGTTTTTGCCAATTTCGAAGTTTATAGGTCAACTAAAACTTATACTATCGACTAAATCTGCTTAGAAATACGTAGGTATATTGATGTATATTGACTACTTCTGTGTCATTCTATTACGGCTAGAATGTTCAACAGAAAGTTTGGAACTCTGAAAGTAACCAACACGCACTGAACTCGGGGAATTCCTCCCGAAGTTGAAATCCTGACTATATTAAGATGGACACAGCCAAAGTCAGAATCATCAGTGATTTTTCCATCGTCAGATTTTCATCAAAAATAGGTCAGCTCAGAAGCATGTTCATGCCATAAATCAAGGTTCTAATGTCAACGGTTCTCCTTATTTTGCCAGAGAAAGGATTCAGATGGACTCACTGACTGACTCATTACAGCACAATTTGCAAATGAGAACCTACTTCATAGGAATATACTACAGGAGAAGTGTGACCAATGTCACAGGACCTAGGAAGTAGGGTGAGGGAGAGGACTTGGGGTCCAAACGTAATGTTATAGGTCAACTAAGTAGGTCAAATTATTAGGTTAATAGGTCACCAAAATAGATCAGCTCGAAACTTGCTGCTAACCGTCCCCTAATGCACATTCATGCCAAAAATCAAGGTTCTAATAATGTCAACGGTTCTCCTTGTTTTGCAGACAAAAGGATTCGGATGGACTCGCTACCAGAAAATTAGCAAATGAGAGCCTACTCCATAGGAAAATCAACTGAAACTGATGCAGGAATCCTTGAGCAACAAATCTATATTTTTTGCCTTCGTCATCTTAGCGGCATTAAAAGAATTGGTATCCCAAAGGAGTGAGTGAGCGAGTCAGACCACCATCCAGGAAGGATGGGTGGATCCAGACCCGATGTTGATTGTATTCCTCAGTAAATTCAACATGACAACAATTTTACAGGAATCTGATCCATAAATTGGAACCAAAAAAATATTTCTCAAGTATCACGAGTGTGGATCCACACCAGTCGTGCCTGTGGGATGGAGAAGTTTTTCTTTCTTCTCATCTTCAGATTCTATTTTATATATTTTTTTAGGAATAATAATCCGAATTTCATGGACTTCATATAATTCAAATTTGTTTTCTCATTTAGTCAATGTTATCTGATCACATTTAATTGCAAAAGTGATGATGTTGGGATAAATAATAATTACTGGCAGGGAGTATTTTGGGTTATTTGCAGTCAGAAATGTCAAATCATGGCAGAGAAGTCGTGTTTCCCATTTTTTGTCCACCACATATATTCCATATTCCGTCTAGTTTCTAATAATGGTCGAGAATTTGAACGATTCAATACTGATCACCAAGAGTCGATTTTTTCCCCCCCTCACATTTCAATCCTCCAGCTACAGAAGACTGGTCAACTTCTCTGACAGGCTGTTTTGATTGAGTATGATTTAACGTCGCTTTCAACAGTATTTCAGTCATATTCTGACGTTTGGTTCCTATTCCTTTTCACACACAGAAACCGCATGGGTAGGGTTCTATTCCTTTTAACACCCAGGACCCCACGGGTGGGGTCATTCCTTTTCAACCCGGGAACCCCACAGGGGCCTCAGGCGCCCCTTACGACAACTTCTCTGAGGGGCTAAGGCCTATTCTTACCATGATTTGGAGAGTGACGGACTTGTTTTGTTATCCGCTCAGAAAGTAACACTATTTGAATATGCTGGGCAGCCTTCAGAAGTACATTTGTAAGTTCGCATGAATGTAATAAATTGCTCGCCAGCGGGTTACTTACTTTTTTTGCTAGTTCACAGGCTTTCTGCGGAGAGTTGAGAATTTCATAATAGAATACAGAGAAATTTAGCGCGAGACCCAGCCGAATAGGATGCGTCGACGCCATACTTCCTTCTGCTACTTCATACGCATCCTTGTAGGCTTTCTGTGACTGTTCAACTACTTCTGCAAAACAAAGGGATGCGGGGCCATTAGTTTGAATTGATACAGCAATCACCTCCAAACAGGGTTCTCTCCCCTGATCACCTGATTAGCATGTCAATGAATTCCCCCTGGCATACTGTTTGAACAGAGCAGAGTACATGTAGCCTCTCATTGATACAACTTCACAATGACATGTAGCTTGCTTCTCGACCTTTCAACAGAATCGAGCAAACCATTTTGCAGGCAACATTGAACCAACTGGTGGTACAATGTAAACTACTGGACAACATTCAAAATTTATCATCCTCTGATAGAGGCATCCCAGCTGTTGGAAGTAAAAGATCTATGCCCATTGAACATTGGGAACTGTTTTTCAGGGGCTGATCTAGACTTTTAGTTTAGGCACCAAAACGCACTGCAGAGTGTGGCAAGTTTTTGTAAAATATATAGTCCACAATGCAAGATGGTAAAAGTCCATAGAAGCTTGGTCTAAATGAAGCCCGACAACTGGACATTTTACATGTAGCAGCATTAATTGCATTACTATTGGCACTTTCACTTTCAGAGAGGGAATTTGCTAAAAAAAAAATGTTTTTTTTTTGTTTGGGTGCCCAAATCTTTAAGAATGGGCTCAAAAACTGCCTGGATCGAGCAGACCCGGTAAGTGATAAATTCCTGACATCACCAACGTGTGGTTTGGTGATTCTTTGTCTGTAGTCCGGCCTTGAATTTAACCAAGGCCATTGTCTGGCCTTGATGCCCTACCTACTGGCATCAAGCCCGCTGCTAATTTCCAAGTAATTTTCTGCCAGCCAGGCTAATAGTGCCCTTAATCCCACCAAATTGGCCTTGCCCTCAAATTTCCCAAATTCAAGCCGTGTGTGGTCGCTAGTTCAACCAATCAGAACCGGGGTACAGGTCATGTGATCCGGGCGAGAGGTCATTGTCTGTCCTGAACATCGTCACTGCAAAGCAGCAAACACAGAGGAAAACCAGAAACAAAATTTGTCTGTGCGGAAAAGGAAGACAAATCGGTGATGACAAATTTTGCCTATGTGTGACGGCGACGAGTTCAATAGTGGTTGACGGCGACGAGTTCAAAAGTGGTTGCAGGAGGACAACGTTGGATATAACAAAGGGAGATAACCCTACTTGAATGTCTAATATGTTCAGACTGATCACACTCCACTCCTTGAGCATATACACCGTCATCAAGAACCCAGTTTCTCGATTCAAAAAGGTCATCCAAAATGTTTTTTGCAGTAACCACCTTTTTAAACATTGGGTAGTTTTGTGTTAAAAAAAAGAGTCCTGGAACTTTTTTTAAATATCACCAAATATTCTCTCAAAAATGCTGACAATTGAAATATTGCTGGAAAAAAAAAACCCCTCTTCATCAAAAAAAAAAAGAGAAAAAAAAATGATAGTTACATGAAACAAAAATTTATTTTGAATGACCTTAATACAGTCAGGCCTCCAGGTAGGATTTTGTTATGTACAGGATTTCAATGGCTTAATGACCAGGGATTAAAGATATTTTACATGTAGTTTTTTTTTGTTGCTCATGGAGACCCATTTCCACAGCACGCGTTGCCTCAACCACAAGTGCAACTACAACTATATGCAGTTCGGAGCATTTCCATAGTACATGTTTGTGTTAGGACAGCGACACTCCCGTCATTTCAGCCATTCAACTGAAGGGATTCCCCTCTAACGGACGGGCTAACGATTTCTGTCCCCTCTGATCGGTCAATAGTTCAGCGACAACGCATTGAAATGGCCATGGTTCTAATTTGTTGCACGTCAAAAATGTGGTTCTGATGTCACCGCGACTGACGCGTGCTGGGAGTATTGCGCCATTGAATACCATGAGGGCTATTTTTAGGATGGGGTTGTCGCTACGAAAACGTGAGCTGTGGAAATGGCTCTTCTTTGGGAGATGAGAAATTCCCTTCGATGTTAGCATTTCTTTAGATTTATACAGAACATGTAGTTTAGAACAGCTTTATTTACAATGACTGTTTAGCATTCTGACATGAATATGGCTATCTGGTCTGCTTAACAATTCACAGGGGGTTCATAATCTGAAGGGTTTCAAAAGGCTTTCGGCTATTCGGTTATTTAAGAAAGTAGAATAAAATGTAGCTTATTATTTATCCATGCTTTATATTAGAAAGCCCAGCAGCGAAACAAAAGTCCCAGTTCCACTGGCAGTAGAGTCTCAGAACAAGGAGTGAGCGAGTGAATAGAATTAAATGTCGCTTTCAACAATATTTCAGCAATATCGCGACGAACCAACTAAGCAACAAGGATGATCACTGTGACCCACTTAGTATGATTTAACGTCACTTTCAGCAATCTCCGAGTGATGTCGTGACATTTGGGCCCAAATATTTGTCACTGTACATGTAGTATAACCTTGCTTTCACCGATAAAAACATATGGTACGTACAGGTCTTGCTTTTCAAAATGTATGGGAATCCTGCAACATCCAGTCACAGATTCCCGTTATTCTGCACCATGGCCGGATGGGAATACATTATTGTTCTCCTACTTTTCTCAAACTTTACGAGGAATCTGACGCATCCCGCAAATTATTTTGCGGGAATAATTCCCCGATTCCTCAGGAAGAGCAATCCCTTGGTTAAAATCGCTGATCATACACCTCAAATCTCAAACTACTTATCGTGAATGGAATGAAAAAGTGAAGAGAAAACTAGAGTGATATTAGTGTCGTCCAACAAGTTTTGAAGCGAGAAAAGCCAGATGCCAGAATGTTGAGAAAAACTACAACCTGTTACTTCAAAGCATCTACAGGGCTTGCTTTTCCTGATTCCCGACAGCACTCCCGCAATTTATTCACAGTGATCCAACAGATCACGGAAATTCCTGTAGAGCCAGATTGCAAGAATATGGATGGAATCACGTCAAATTTGATGGGAAGCATGGCCTGATTTACAAATGTTGTCCACCACCCACTACTCGGACCTATACTTCGACGTACGCTGAAAGCTGGAGCCAATCAATGAACCTCAGTAGGTTGTCGACCAATCAAGCACTGCTTGTGAGAGAAGCAACACAGCAAGTTTCCAAATGCAGGCGGGTTCAGTAGGTAAACACAGTAGGGTTTTATATAATTTTAAATGGCCTTACGAGCCCTTTTAATGCATGCGAGGCACGCCAAAATACCAACCACCCATACAATCTGCAGATCATGTGACAACCTGAAGCATTGTAAAATTAGCGCATGAAAGCTTCCTTCACCGACTCCTCTCGCTCCATTCTTAAGTCCTATGT